>WOGN01007531.1:0-11783 GCA_015342105.1 Leptinotarsa texana | reverse complement strand
GGCTATGCTTGAATACTGGCAGTAAACAACTCTAAAGAAATGAACTTTAATGTTCAAGCCAGTCTCGGATATACCTACACGGTAGGTTGAATGGACTGACACCTATCAGAAAACAACTACTCCACTGGCTAATACCACGAACGGAGTTGTATTATATCCGACAAGCGTCAGTGCAGGAATCTCCACAGAAAATTTCCTGCATATACAATTGACAATACAACTGAAAGAATCGATCTACACTTTTGGAACGGGCAGACCGGTTTCGGGCAGTGCAAGATAGTGACCATCGTCGACCTAAAGTCGGCTCTTACACTTGCATTGCCAATTTCATATGCAGGAAATTTTCTGTGAAGATTCCTGCACTGACGCCTGTCGGATATAATCCAACGCCGTTCATGGTATTAGCCAGTGGAGTAGTTGTTTTCTAATAGGCGTCAGTCCATTCAACCTACTGTGTAGATATATCCGAGACTGGCTTGATCATTTAAAGTTCATTTATATCTTTGTTTACTGCCAGTCTTCAAGCATAGCCACTGACTAATAAGAAAATAAACGTATGAATATTTCTGAAACGTTTTGCCAACACCAAACCGTTAAATTAACACGATCACTTGATGTTCGAAAAACGTGTCGTGGTATTAATAATAATCTTTACTCCACCTAAGGTTCCAAATAGTGCATCACAAGTACATAAACCTATTGCGAAAAACATATGGAAATTTCATGAAAAATATTTTGTTGATTCAAATACTAGAATTTTCTATTATAGCAATTCATTGTGCACATGTGTATGCTATTCAGTATAGTTATAAAGTTTATTGCATGAAATAATTAAAAAAATTATAACTTCAAGTAAGTATGGTCCATACTATAACTTTTCATGGCCTCGAACGTGAGCATACTAATATTTTATTAACTTACATATAAAATGCCACATCATATGTATTTGCACTATTATTGAAATACATTAAAACAGAACATTGAACCATTTTAATTTCGAAAACCGAACCTTAAATGTCTTTTCAAACGAATACTACGAATACTGAATCACGAGTAATACGCTTCGGTATATCTCACCATAAGTTTACCAGACTTCAGTCGTCAGTCAGACTTCATTCGAGTGCTCATTCCCTTGGTTTCTACTTTCATCTATCCATAACTAACGAACAATTTTTTCATTTCTTTAGTTCAGTTCCTTGTTGACTCTCATAGCAGTCAAGAATTCCTCCACTAGTTATTCATCTTCATCAAATTATTCAAATGTTATTCTTGAAATACATTAAAGTAGTTACAGTTATAAATACGAAAAGATAAAAATTGAATGAATGAATAAGCGCTTTATTTCCTTTGAAGCGGATATGGCAAAATGAAAGATTCCGAGCTAGTACGCGGAATACTTGTACATAATTCAATAAAAATTTACACGAACATTACAGCATTGAAGTAACGCTGGAGGTATTTTAAAATATTTATTACGTGAAATGTCAGACAACGATGTGTTATCGAACAATAGTTGGATTACTTCATGAATATATTAGTCTAGTTCACAAGTGCCATTTCACAAAATTTCAGTGCGCCATTATCGAAAATTATGATTGACCTGTCATTCGATTCGTAATTTTGCACAGAGTAATTTGTGTACCGAACCAAGTTGCGGTGACGAATGGTTATAAAAAGTCATCAACAAAAAAAGAAGTGTTCGCATTTCGCAAATATATCAAGAAATATTGCAGAATTTCCAAATTTGGAAAAATTTCTTCAGTACAAAATGTCTTCCCCTCGAATCTATAACGCCCATATTTGAAGTTCCAATTAACTGGTAAAAACGAGTGGGTCGACTGGAGCACGCAACGCCGATTAAGTCGCAAAAAACAGTATTGAGCTGTCAAAAAAATATTTAACGCAAATTTCGTCTGAATTACCCTTTTGGTAATCAACAATTTCTTTCAAATTGAAGGTTCACATAAAAACCATGATAATTTTCGAAAGTGAAACTTGGATTTTCTTTTCAATTTTGAAGATATTCTTTAAGGATTTCATGAAACAATCCTCACTGGAAATGTATTTTCATCAAATACTTTTTTTGAACCGTTTTTTAAAAATAGTATGACAATAATTATCATATTCCAAAAATAAGTCTCACAAACAATTCATTTGTTTAAAACAACTTTTCAAACAGAAATAATTTAAAAAATCGTATATCTGTCTATTTAAAACCTGTTTTTCCGTTTACCAGCTGTTGCACCCCTACGAACGGCAACCTTCAGAAGTCGACACTAGTGCGAGCTAAGGATGAACGAGGTCTTACATTTTAACATGTGATTACTAACACGGGTTGGACGATAGCATATGTAGGAAACAATGAAAAAACAAATCAACTGGAACATAAAAAAACTCAAGTGTTTTAATAATGTTAATTCGTTCTTCTTTGGATAAATTAATAGAAAATTGAATGTTTGCAATTTCCACATAATTTTCACCGCTCAATTAAAACTATAAGTGTTGGTGCTACACTTTCGGTCGGTGGACATGTTTTTAAAGAGATTTACCGTTCTTTGAGAATATTTTTATAAATTTTTAATGTCGCAATAGTTCTTGAAATATTTGCAAAAAATTAGCACTTCTTTCTTTGTTTAACTGATTTTTTGTAAATTTCAATCTATATTCGTTAGTGCAGCTTGGCTCGATTCGTAAACTGCTTTGTATGAATAAATTGATGGATGTAGCCGTTACTACGTGGTAGGAGATCATGATGAAAACAGAAATGAAAATTTCTATGTTTTTTATTACTTTTATTTGTAACTAACGTTACTGCAGTTTCGTCCTATATGGAAATTCTCAAACTTAAACAATAAACTTTTATTGTGTAAGTTTGAGAATGTCCATATCGGACGAAACTGCAGTAAGGTTAGATACAAATAAAAGTGGTAAAAAACATAGAAATTTTAATTTCTCTTTTGCTTTGTATGAAATTACGCATCAAATGACACCTCAATATGTTTCGATGAAGGCGAACTGAAATAATATGAAATGACACTTGTAGACTAGACTATAAATATGTTTGTATTTGTTTGACGATATTCAGTTGGAGTATTGATTTGGCAGTTCGATATCTAGCTATCGCATTCACAGAAAACTATTAACTCATACATATTACACATGTCTTCGTAGTAACCCTATTGGGTAGGAATATTTGTTTATAAATGATGAAATTTGTCTATTACAGGTCAACTATTGCCATTTTGGATTTATTTTGAACCATACCGAAAGGAAAAGGGTTGGTAAGATCGATTCAAAGAAAGGCGGATATCGAAAAAATTTCTCAGTTATTACTAACTGACGTCCATAAGAATTGAGACCTTATATTGTATTACCTAGTATGCTCTGTTTCCTAATAGTAAAAAGTGATAAATGTTCACTATAACTACAAACGCTAATAGAGTGCGCTAACAAAATTCTGTGATTTCGATAATATTTGCCACAGTCAGTATAGTCGCGTTTATGATACTCTACCAGGTCCACCTCATTTTTGTGTGGTAAACGGATCGCAAACAAAAAACTGAATGAGCGATCAAGTCGTTTTATACCCGCAGTGCGTACGTTTAAGTATTTAATTGAAAATAGTTGTTCAACATAATAACTAGGTTTATTTAATTATATACATTCAATATTGTGAAAAAAGGTTTTGCCTTCCCACACAATAAATGTGGGAAAGAAGAAATAGAAAACCAAAACCTTTCTTTTCCAAATAACAACCTTTCCTTAAATTATACTCCTTTCAATTTAAACAATCAATATTGTTCTAACAAGTTAATTTAAAATATTCATGTAACAATAAATAAGTAAGCTCATTAGGAAAAAATACCAGGTATATTCAAAAATTATGGTGTGATATCATTAGATAAATCCCATCCTCTTCGTTGAATGTTATGACGAAGGTTCCACAATTTTCTCAAGTAAAAGGTCTAATTCCAAATGTTGTCTTTACTCATAAGGTGCTCAATACATTTTGGCAATTTTTTGGAATCGATTTTTGCAAGCACTCCTTAAATAATATTTTGACTTATTTTATTTCAAATGCCGTGTTTCTTCTTGCAACGAAACCCTTTACTTGAGTACAAACGAGTTCAATGTGATCCATTCATTAGATGGTATTTTATAAACTTCTCTGGAATAATATTCTCACGTCGAAACTCTCTAATCTGCCTTAGGTCATGTCTCCAACAGCAAATAATTTCATCACTTCCATTGAGAGCGATTTTTTGTTTTGTTTTCTAGTTGAAGATTAAAGGGATTAAGACCCAAGAGCTTTATTATTAATTCATATTCTGCAGGTAATAAAGTACCTAATTGAAACACTATCAGATCGGATCTAATCATGACGTTATCCTCTTTTCCAGCGAAAATTGAAAATATCTCGGGAACGCCTAATTTAATCAGGTTAGATTTACAGGTATGTGATACATTGAAAAGTAACAATATTGAGAATTTGAATCTAAATTCAAGAGTTAAAATAATTTTGGATGTTCAATTTAAAATACAATGTATTGAATGATGATGCGAGTATTCCATATTTCTGTTACTCACTCATACAATTATAAAAAGTCTTTTGAGATTGGTTATACCAAATTATACAAAACCATTTGAAATTTAAAATTATTATATACTACATTTTTAAGTCTTCAATCGACTATGGAACAGCAAATTGCAACAGAAATTCATAATATTTTACTTCATTCGGAAGAAATCATTGAAGAATTTTAAGATTACCAAGACGAGGAATATCTTTTGAAAAGACTTCCATTCATCATATAAATTCGAAGGTAAAATATCATCTCAGACAAGTTTATGATTTCAAATATTTTTCAATAATATTTTCACCATAACCACTACCTGGTTTGCAAAAAATAATGAGTCAAAATTTCTGGCAATGTGTGAAAGCACATTCTTTTTTAATCTCAAATATAACAGATGAGGATGCCTGGATATACCCAAAACTTTACTGAGATTTATAAATTCGTAAATTTCAATTTGTATGTCAAAATGGTTGAAAATATGTTTCAGGAATGATATTAAAGAAATCTGATCGAAAAACCTTAGTCGACAGTGATTTGTAGAGACTTACCCCTGCTGAAGTCAGTGAATCTATCAGTTTGTTGGGAAGTTGTTTGAGTTTTTCAAGGGAACCCGCTTCAGCAAGAATGTCTTTCACACAAAACTGAGTAAGACTTGTGATGCACGTTACCAAAATTAACTGTTTGGAGTTCTGGACATCGCATCTTCCGGATGATCTCTCTACGAAACTTGGAATGTACAAGCACCTACCTGAATATTTGTATCAAATCTTTTGTTAAAATATTGAATAAATCTGATTGAACAGTTGAAACTTAATACATTATATCGTTCAATGAAAAATCTGTTATTTGAATCGCAGAATTTCCATCAGAACTAGGAATGTTCATTTGAAGAACGACAGATAGTTGAATTCTTGGTCCGCTATGAGAACAATATGACATTCGTTGTTGAATTTAAACTTGAAATTGACATTTCTTACTTATTTTTGCACTTCGAATTGATTCATAAATCTCTTCAATGTGCACTATTCAATCATTGAGGAGAAAATTAACAAAATTATCAATACGAGTTATCGTCACTGTATAACGACCCCTTGCCCTATTCCTTTGAGATTTCATGCCTTTATTTTCTATACATTTCTTATAATAGAACTAAATTGAAAATTTCACTATCCTATTTACAGAATAATCAACTTTCAGAAAGTTTGACCTGTCAAAATAATTTAATTTTTTTCTTCAATTACTTTCTATTCCATTAATAAAACATTCTAATCTTCATCTTGTGCCTTCAACCGAATATGAATCCCTTTTGGTTTAGAAATATGATTGAATGAGCCTGGCCTTCTGATGCCTTTGAGGAGTAGTTCAATTCCTTCAGCTTTTGGTATCTTGAGTATTCACTCTCAACTAATGACTGCCTTGTTCAACCAAAAAAAAACGTGTTCGTCTCGGGACGCCCGTTAGAAGTGATAACTTAAACTAATGTAAGTTGAACTATTATTTAAAATAGGAATTGTTCATCTTGAGGTTATCACTGAAATTTTATGTATATTAATGTGACCGTGTTAGGAGTCACACGTTAAAAGGTAAGACCTCGTTAGTCCTTAGCTCACATAAGTTTCTCAAGTTCTGAGGGTTGTCGTTCGTAGGGGGGCGACAGCTGATTAATGGAAAAACAGATTTTAAACAGAAACAGAACAGAACAGATAATGTAAGGAAAGGTTATTTATTTATAATATATTTTATTAACTATTTTGTGTATGTACATATATTATAGCTACCATAAGCCAATTGTTACTTTTGTAGGATTAAATACTGATACTAAAAATGTACATACTGAAAATTAGAATCATAATTTTTAAGCCGTTTCACATAATAAAAGGATATAACATGCTGGCTGGTTAGATTTTTATAATACTGCCAACATTATATGTCTAATGCACACTAACTAAACACTGAGCGTCTGTCCGACGAGAGAGGATGAGCCTACCTTCCGCTGACATATGCGTGAGACAAAGGGAAACCAGACAAACTGGCGCCGTTACGCGATAGGTAACGAAGCGGTTTACCCCCACATAACAAGTTATCACTTCAAAAAGTATAGCTGTATCGTTAACTTTCCACCCGGTTCCATCCGGTTACACCCGGTTACATTTACCAAAACTTACACTACGTAATATATGAAAGAGTACTTCCGAAAATTTCTGGTTTTGCATCTCTCATCAGCGCCTTGTGAATATATTGAAATATTTAAAAAAGAATCCACCCAATTCAAGGTATATTTTTTGGAATAACTACTTAACTGACAACACATGCTCTTCACTTAATGTCTAATGAAAAGTATCTTTATTAGAGCTATTGAAGAATTAAAACAGGAAATATCTTCTGAGAGAAACAAATATATGGAGGTGCAAAACTATAATTAATATCCTTGTATACAAAATATTGGCTACGCGTGTGGCCTTCCGTCTCACCAGTTTGGACACGGATTGAATAAAATCATAAGGATAAATCAAACCAAAAAATGAATAATTATACCCGAAGTTGAATATCCTGTTGTATGTATATCATTGAAACCAATGAAATGACTCCCAACTTGTCTGCTTTCAGTAATTACAATTAAGCAGTATATATATAATAATATTAAAGCAATCAGAATATAAAATTTCATAAAATTGATTTGATTTTACTGAAACAAAATATTTTAGGTTGTAAATTTATGGCTAGAGGTGATGGATGAAAATACTATGTTCATCAACATCAGTTCCTACACTACATCGAAGAACAAATACTCATCCCACTCACAATATTCTCACTTCCGATTTTGTTTCAAGTTTTCCATGCTCTATATATAGTCCACACTTATTGAGTATACAAAACGTTAATAATGTGGAAAGTGAGGTAGGCAAAAAAAAGAGAAAAATCGAATTGTGCAAAATAAATGATTACATTAGTATTTAGTTCACTTTGTTGGGGTATTCTAGCAGATGAAATCATCAAAGAAAAGCATTGATTTCGTTTCAATACCAGCTAGTGCCATACATTTTTTCAGTGGCACTAGGCTTTGTCACGAATGCATCCTATTTGGTACTTTCCCTATTAGTTGACATAAATGATAACCTTAAATTAGTTGATCATGCTGAAGGAAATTATTACCTACATGATAATTTGTTAATTTAATTTCGACATGACTCAGATAGTGGATGGCAAAGGTGTATCTTCACTAACCTTCTTTCAATTGTTTCTTTTAGATTATTATATGGTTTGCCTCATGCAAAACCATATTTTTCATAAAACTAACTTTTTAATTGAAGAAAAAACCTATCCAGTTTGGGTAGACTATAATAAAATTATATACCACCAATATTAGTAAAGATAGATACAAGGAAGACCAACAAAAAATGAGTAAGGGATTGAAATCCTTTACTTTTTTAGAGCCCGCTGCACAATCTAAAATAATTTCAGGATAAGGTATTTCTCAACAATCGAAAAGAGACTCTTTTGGATGAGTAGAAACAAAAAAGGCATGTAATGAAACATTGTTAAAAATGGCATAGTGATAGTCGAAAATATTCTAAAAATTAGCACAAAGGATGATGAGCCAGAGTTGCTCATTAAAACCTGTTTCTGAGTTCATAGAATTGCCATCATTTGCGAAATCACGTATAGACAGTGAACTAAAACAAACTTTGTGATTCTGAACTTTCTTTAGATTTCTCTTTGAAGTAGAACGAAGTCGTCAAATCATTAGAAAAGTATATACAGTTTCATACTAGTAATAACTACATATTTGTTTGAATAGAATTTGTGACGAGTTAACATATATGCAGCTATCTGGAAACAAGTAATTATCAGCGAATCCAATATAAGCCCAGATAACAAAAATTAAAAAGATAACACTCCAAATACACAATTACTCTGGTTGTATAAAATGGTTTTACCTATGAACTTGGACTGGACTCGTATTCTATATCGTCTCATTTTGACGGGGAATTAGGTTCATTAAAAGTTTGAACTTGGGTTATCAACATTTCATTAAAAAATATTTCAAAAAAGTCAATATTTATATTAGCAACATGAAACTGTATTATAATTAAATAACAACTACCTGGCAAACCTGTTCTTTAGCAGATTCGAAATGAAAACCAAAAAAAGTCAAAGTATTTTCTTAGGATATGGCTGATGTATGTGAATGATGTTTTTGCGATTATCGATAACAAAAAATCGAAGATTGAGGACTTTATTTTCTTTTTAAATAACAGATTTCCATCAATGAAATTCACGTGTGAGTTAGAAAATAAAGGACAAATTCCATTTCTTGACGATTTGGAAATGAGGAGCCAATATGGAAAGGCTGGAATACGGTGAATTTAGGAAGGAAACAAGCTTTTACAGGTATATTCCTGACAGTTCACATCACTGTGGAGAGCACAAACGTGCTGGGCTGAATTTTCTAGTGCACTGTCATTTGAATTTATCTCTCACACATGAGAGGTTCACAAAAGAAAAACGGACAATACAGGAAATATCAGTCAATAATGTTTTCTCGAGGGGTATTGTAGATGATATAATAAGGGAAAAAAAGTTCAGGTTAGGAATGAACGAAATTTCGTCTTCTTAAAACGATCAAAACCAAAATAAATATATCTCAGTTCCATACCACCAACACACGAAGAACTTGGAAAATATTTTCAAGGTACTATGTATGAAGGTGGTTTTTAAAACAACTCATACACAACAGAGCCTTTCAGGAAATTCAAAAGACACAAAGTCGAAAATTCGGAAAAGTCTAGAATTTACGAAAATAAATGTAAGGACTGCGATGTGAAATATTATGGACAGACAAAAAGATCTATTGAAATAAGATATAAGGAACGTTTAGCACACTTTGAAAATGTGAAAGACCAGAAAAATCAGCAGTCGCCCATCATATTTTGCAACTAAACCATTCCGTAGACTTTAGTTCATTAAGATTAGTTAGACAAATTAACAACAACAGGCATCCAGATGCCTATGAGAGTGTAGAAATAAGTAAAATTAGTATTATGAATAACGATATCGAAATAAAATGTACCAACATTGCCAAGAATTTAGTTTGTCATAATTTGTGTAACAAGAATGTCAGTTCAATAGTTCAACACCAGTCATTGTCCTTTTTATTGCTGCATAATGAGAAATATATATACCAGTGTCCAAAGTCAATAGGTATAAACCTACTCTCATCGTCACTTATAAATTGGTCATTTATAGACCTGATTAGCACCAACTTGATGGCAGAGTGTGATATGAAAAGATCCAACAATCATAGAGCGAAATTTAATTCTAGAAAGAACAAATTCAGGTGGTACTTATTTTAAACTTTTAAATATTCCTGTTCATTTAGTTCTAATGAAATCTTCAAGTCGTCTTCTTCTTCTTCTACCGCTTAATTTTGGTCCCAGCTTCCAGATGGCGCTATTATGACCAGTACTCTTTTTATTATAGTATAATAAACTATAATAAAAACTTTGTCCAGGGAGTGCAGAAGTCTTGCTTTACGCAATACTGCACCCCATTTTATTTCTTCCCAAATTATTAATATTTGATGAGCACGTCTTTCTGCGTCTTCTTCGTTAAAAGATTATCCGTTACAATCCTACTCCCACGTGGACATCCGGTCCACCCCGGCCTCCAACCGGCGTGAATGGGAGAAGGTATTATTTAATTATTCTACTTTAGTACTTCCACGTGGACATCCGGTCCACCCCGGCCTCCTACCGGCGTGAATGAGAGTACTATTTATTTATAAACACTCAAACGATGTTTATTAACACTCTTTTTAATTAATACATGCACGTTATATAACGGCGGACATTCACAACATGAACCGAGTTCCATCCCCAAAAATGGCGTCCGCGTACCTTCATTGTGGACGGTCGCAATCGGCACGTCCGCCCACCACCATATCAGAAACGAAACTCCAAATCTTCAAGTCATTTCACATTAATAACTAGTAAATGAGTGATTATTATGTATTTCAGATAAAAAAAAATCTTTATTATACTTATATAATTCATCCACCACCAATCTACATATAAAATGATTAATCGACAAGTAACTGGACTTCATCAGGAAATATCTTCAACATATTGATCATTCCAAAGCTGATGAAACAGACATTATTGCCCAGAAGTTGACAAGAGTTCCGAAAGGAAAAAAATCTGTCAAAACTATTGTAATCCGTTTCTTACGTCAGGTAACTGTCGACGAGGATAAGAAGAATTGCATCCGAATTCGATATTAGAACCTCCTTCAGATCCGGGAATACCATCCGTTTCTTGCTTAATATAAATGTTTTTTCAGCTGTTTTTTTAAATTTTCCTTTTTATTTGTTATTTCAGAGATTTCAAATCATATCATATTAGACAATGGAAGTCCAAACAGGATACGAATATTTAAAAAATTCGTTTCATGAAAAAACGACCTTTTATACCTATCAAACTAAGGTATATTCTTCCTGATTACCGAATCTACAAGAAAACATCACGTCATAGTTTTCTAGGCTGTCTGAGGGAGTGAAAATGGGGTGGAAAGTTTGAATATCGTATCATTAAAAATCGACCTTGTATACCTACTTTGGTTAGGTTAGGACTAAAGTGAATGGATCTATTCGACTCCCTATCACATTCCGCAAGGGTTTATTGTGTATTAGAAGTGACGTTCCTCAGCTAGATTTACTTGATGTGCAAACAGATGAGAATCCAACGAAAAATTCAATTAACCTTGTGAAGCAGCTAACTCGAAAGCGTGTAAGGAATGAGGCCAACTGGGCACGTAATTTTTTAAAAAATGAGTTAATTCCGGTGCAGCATATGTATCCAGACTTGGTAAACATCATGAGCAAAAGGTTTTAGGTTTGCCATGTACTGATAAATGTACTTTAAAGTGTAATATGAAATTTACAAATGTATGTAGCAAGGAAATATTTGATAAATTTTACAATCTGTGTGACATAACACGGAAAAGATATTACATATCAAACTTACACCAACTGCTCGTAAATGTAACACATTGTTTTTCTACCTTGAGGTTGATAGTAGAAGAGAGCGTGTATGTAAAGCAATGTTTAAATCTATTGTAATAAATCAGAAGCCGGCCCTGACAGTGCTGCACGTGCCGGGCTCGTGGCAACGGCAAAGAAAGCGGTCAGATCAGACGCGAACATTCCGT
>WOGN01007530.1:0-11783 GCA_015342105.1 Leptinotarsa texana | reverse complement strand
AAAGTTATTCCGTTATTTTCATCAGAAATATTTACGCTATTTGTTTTTTTTTTCATCTGGCGGCACTTTATTGTTGAAATCATAAAAAAATTATATATTGTGACTGTTAGCTGTGTGTCATAACTTTGTTAGTAATGAATATTTTTCCATGAAATTCTGGTCACATTTATTTAGAGGTACTCTGACCAGTGGCGTAGTGATTTATTCAATAAAAAAATCGCTAATGAAAAATCCCGATTTTCGACTAAGAAAAAATATCGTAGTATGCCCTGAAACTTTAATAAACATTCCAAATTCTGTCCCAAGGTAGACCTTTCAGTACTTGACATTATTAAAAATAATATTAAACTCGATTTACAACTTCAAATTTCAGGGGGGTGTTTCCATTAAAAATGGGTCACACTGTATAAAATGATTCCAAATTCCTGAAAGAACCAATATAAATGAAAAATTGAAACAATAGCTGGAAATATTCAGCAAAACACTCAGAAATGAAAAAGCTCACAAGAAACCCCGGTTGTCGGGGTTTCTTGTGGGCCTATCATTCACACAAACTCATCGTTTTTGTGAATGTCAGGAATTGTAGTTGAAGTATTCACAACAAATCTTTTATTCAATGGAAATTTCGTCATATTTCTTACCTAGAGTCTGTTAACACATTTTTAAATGATACGAAATACATTTTGAGAAGTTCAAGTACCTAATCAAAAGACTAGATTCATTCTATTGAATGAAAGTGACTGATCAAGAATGACTAGAAAAGTATTTTAAATGCATGCATTACAATATTTCTTGTCTTTATAGCAACTGAGTTACAGTAAATTCTTTACCCCACCTGCTTTGAAGTAATCCTGTTTCAATGACTGAAAACAACGTTTATGAAGGAAAAATCAATACTCATGATTTATCATGCGAAGGGTTGAGGGCCCATCATTTGCAGTATAACAACCACCCATTCTGAAATGAAAATCATTTCTCTCCACCTCTCTTCTACACTGTCGCCTTCTATTATCATTCTCGTGATTTTCTATGCACAAAATTCACGACGCAGAAAGTAATATATGAAATAATTAATTTTTGAACGCCAGCACTCAAACCCTTATTGTTCTCTTGATTAATGATTTGTTTTTCACGGTCTCGCGACGTACGACAAATTCAAGTTTAATCAGTTTCCTTCTTCATGAACAAAATTTCATTTTACAACGAGTGAACAGGAAATATTTCTATGAAAACAAAAATTTAATTGGATTTATAATTACGTTGAAGTATGGAAAGGAGGAATTTTATATTGAAGGTGCAGCACATAGGCTTCAGGGCCTTTGATGAACACAATCAAGTAATTTCACTAATAACGCTGGAGTTGACAAGATCCGAAATATTTCTTGATTGGTCTTTAAAAAATGAAGGTCTCTAACATGCTATTGAATTGTTGCACTATTGGTAAAGCCATTAAAGTGTAAGATTGATAATAGTAGTTGATGGTTGATGCGATCAAACGCCTTCGAATAAACCAGTAAGACAAGAGTAGCCGAGTTGTGATTGTCAAGAGCAGTAAATAAGTCATCTGTAACTTTAAGAAGTTCTGAAGTGCAACTGTGATTGGGTCGAAATCCGGATTGATTATCTGGTAGAAGATTATGGTATTCTAGATACTCTCTTATTTGTACGTTTAAACTTTTTTCCAATATTTTTGAAAGTGTAGGCAATATACTGATAGGTCTCAAGTCCTTCAAATGTTTCGGCTTATTTATTTTCGCTTATTTATTTTCTCCTATTAGTGAGTGCGTTGGTTGTGGTTGTGTGCGTTCAAACTATCACTTTCACGGAACTCTTCATCGCCTACCCTTGGGATATCAAAGGGTGTGAGTTTTTTGACAGCAGTGTGAAGGAACTGCTTGATAGCCTGATAGTCAGAGATAGGGGTGAAGTAATTACCTTCATGGGTTTATTGCTTGATCGCCTGGGCCTGAGTCCATCAGAGCTGCCAAAGAGCAGCCCCGTAGCGGCAGTGTTCGGGAGCCCTCTGGCCCTCCACCAGGGGCCAAGGAGCTTCTCGAGCGTCCGTCACGGAATGTATCCTTCAGAGATACTCCCATCGGCACCAACCTCGTTGCTCAGTCTGAGACAAACAACGACGAAAATATGATGAAGCCTCAAGAACCAGCCAACAAAAAGCGTCGCCTTCCAGAAGAGTTTCCTCCTCTTCCATCTAAACCAGTCACTCCAGCAAACAAAAATACCAGCAACAAGCCCAAAAAAGTGACTAAAAAGATGTCAAACCTCCGGGACGAAGCCAAGAACAACACTTCAGAGTCAGAACTCTCAACAACAGAGCGAGAGTGGACATGAAATGTTGATTGATGACAATAGGTCTGAAAAATCGATTTCGAATATACAGGGTGGCCCAAAACAGCCATCCCAAAATCTAACACAGGTTGAAAACCTCAACGATCAGGGAACTAGCTCCCCTCTCCCTCCGCGACCTGAGGTGCACCAATCCACCAGAGAAACACGCGTTCCCCAATTGTCATTTGCCAGAAGGACAAGTGGGTTCAATTTACAAAGCTGGCTGCCTTCCATAAGGTAAACTTTACCAAGGCAGTAAACATGGCTGATGGCATCAAGGTTCAGCCTTCTTCGGCCGAGGACTACAGGAGTATGTCCAAATTATTGGTGAGGGAAAAAATCCCCCACCACACGTATACCTTACCTGACGATAGGCAATCAGAGCCGTCTACAAAGGAGTCCCGGAACATCTGGAGACCGCTGACATTGAGGACGCCTTGGTTGAAAAAGGTTTCCGATCATCATCCTTCACCACCATGATGCGAGGAAATCGACCGCTCCCCCTGGTTTTCGTTCAAGTGAACCAAAATCAGAAGCATATTTATGACGTCCAGGATCTCCTAAACGTTGAAGTTTAGGAGAGCCCCAACAACACCTTCTGAGGTTCGATCACGGTCGTCCAATACACATGCAACGTGTATTGGACGACCTCGAACACTGGTACTTCGACTGGAAGATTCGAGTAAATCCAGAAAAACTCAGGCGATAGACTTGGGGACACGTAAAGTTTCTCCAGACGCAAGGCTCGCGATTTCAGGCAGGGAGATCGAATGGCAAACGTGAGGTCTTTGGGTTGACCGCCGACTCACCTGGGCAAATAACATTGATTATATCAAGAGCAAAGTGCAGATGAGGATAGCTAAACTCTATCCTCTGGTCAATAGAAATTCAAAAGTCAATCTTAAAAATAAGATTTTACTATACAACACGATGTTCAAGCCTGTTGTCATGTATGCTTCAGGTGCTTGGGGACAAACCGTCCCGTCAAACCTCTCCATTTTGGAAAAGTTGCAAAACAAACTCATCAGGATGCTGGTAAATGTTCAATGGTTCGTGCGGAATGAAGCCATCCGCAGAGATTTGAAGCTGTTAACTATACAGCAGTCCATTCAGTCGAAGAATCAGAGAGTTTTCGAGTCAGCGGAAACTCGTGATAACTCATTAGTTAGGGAAGCTGTAGATTACACAATAGACTACCCCACTCGATTCAGAAGGTCCCGTCGCTTGGTTGAGTGAAGGCCCACAACGTCTGTTGAAATGAACAGTTTGTTCATCAAATACCGCAGTCAGGAAGGGGTATACAAGGCCAGAGCGGCATAGAGGTCATTGAACTTTATGTCGCCACCAAAACACCTTATATGTTGAACCATTCGTCCTCCTGACGAATCTCAGTTAAAAGGGTAAGGGAAAAAATTTCCAGAGTGATGAAAATGAAGATGACTATGATGCGGTTAACAATAATCTATACCAGTTGAAAAGTGTGTTCAGATTTCACGAATGACTGTCAAAAACAGGTTACCAGGAGGTGTACAGAGTGGGCCAAATAGCTCCATTTTGAGGTTATCAATAATCTGTACCAGTTGTCGAGTGAGTTGAAAAGTATATTCAGTTTTCACGAATGACTGCCAATTGGGATGAAAGTAACCAGGTCAATTCAATACCACAAAAACCCAGGCATCGGTTTTCTCCAAAAAGATGAATGTCTCCGAACCGGATATAATAGTGTCAGGACAGACAATTCCACCTTTTCTTTTCGATTTGTTGGGGGGTTGAAATGGACACCAATATTTCTTGGTACAATTATGTCACTGGAATTGCGAAGACTGCTCGTCGAAAGCTTGGAATGCTGTTTCGAACCATAAAATTGTACACACCTCAGCAACAAAAGGCAAGATCGGGACTCATGAAAAAATTAGAAGATGAAAAATCTGCATATATTCTTTCAGCAGTGGCCCTGTGGAAATGGATTGTACCTCAACTAAATCTTCAAAAACATCCAGTTTGTGTGTTCAGTTTTTTTGCAGACATATCGATAAACACTATCTTTGAAAACTATTTTCTGGCATACTGGGTGATGCAGCCAAAGTTATATTTTTTAAATAGAACACCCAGTATATGAATACGTCATTCGATAACATAATTTTTTAGCTGTCCAAGACATTTTTGTTTTCGAATATCCATGGCGGCATTGCCTCCTCTATTCAATGAAAAATTTAAGCGTTATTGTTCACATTGAAAAAATTACGAGTAAGTGAACGTAAATAAACGATTTTTTTAGTCGTGACCACAATATGTTTTTCGTATAGTATACCTCTGATGAAAAGTGTAGTGAAATGTTGAAACATTTCTTACAAATGAAAAAATACAGGGTGTCCCATTTGAAAAAGTTAAATTATGTCTGTTTGAAAAAGAATGAAACTTGACCGGTTTTACCAAGCACCCTGTATATTGTTTTCGAAAGTTGAGATTTCCGAAATTATCATAATGATGTTGACTATTCCTAAAAAATCCCCTTAATTGCTGTAGACGTGCGGGTGGTAAATTAAAAAAGTATTGTCTGCAAAATAGGTTTTCCAGAAAAACCTATAACATTCCCGCAATGGAAATTCGAAAACAAAAAATTCCTTAGAGGTATAATAAAATATGGAATCGATTAACGTATTCATACACTGGACGTTTTATAATTTTGGTTGGCCAAGTTCGGCTGAATCACCCAGTATGCGAGAAAATAATTTTTAAAGATAGTATTCATCGATATGACTGCGACAAAAAATTGAGCGAATTGAAAAATTGTTTCCTTTGATAGCAATAGACCGAGGGAATCTTGTTGACTCACCCTGTATGTCAAAAGAATTAAAGCTATCACAATCTGAGGCGAAAGTTTTATAGTGATTTTAGGTTTTGAAAACGAAAAATATGATTGTCCGAAACTTCAACCACTAAAACAATTTAGGCAAAAATAATAAAAATTTTTCATTTTGATTTTTCAATTGAAATTTATGAATACAAGTTACTGACCAATTGGACTTCTCAGTAGTTGATATTACGCAGTAACATTTACGAGTAAACTTTTCAGATTGTCCTTCATTACACTTCAGCAAAATCTCCATTGATTTAGCTATGTTTATTTTTCGGATTTTGGAAGATTATAAACTTTTAAAAACAGTGGGATATATCACAATGGTTAACTAGTTTAGTGATCCAATAATTTTTACTGAATAAGGAGTTGGTTGGGTAACAGGATAATTTAAAAAAAAAGTTATTCTTGCCGACATTTCGAATTTAATCACATTCTTCTTCAGGGCTCTGTAACAATGAATTTTCATTAATATACCTTTCACAAAACTCATACGATTATTATTGTTTCTATTGTGTTTAATTAAATTACTCACCAAAAAGTAGTTTCTTGTGTTGATAATATTACATACCGATACATATCAGATACATATTTAAAAAATAAATAATATTGCAACAACAAATTTCCGAGACAACACCAACTCAAAACGACATGAAACAAACGAATGGCTTTATCTGTGATTCTGGTACGGTGGTGTCTGTTTTTAAACAATGGCAGAAAGGAAAAAAAAGAAAAAAGTGCAAATTATTCAGTTCTTCTACACATCAGTCTTTTAGATGAATATGGTTGAATATCTAGAATAGTTGAATGATCAAAATCAAAAATGTTCATGTTCAACGAGAGCTGTGGAGTTTTATATATTCAGTTTCTTAGACATGTGTTCTAAAACTTGTCTTTTAAGATACCGTCCGATTTGACCAACATAGCGTTTGTGACAGCTTCCACAGTTTAATTTGTACACAATGTTGGATTGAATTTCTTGTGGTGTTTTCGTTTTTTGTTTCAAGAAAAAATGCTTTCCAACTGTATTTTCATTTGAAAAAGCCACTTTTTTCTTCGGTGCTGAGAGGTGAGCATTCCAAGTTTAACAGATACATTTTCTACAAGTGGAATTTTGTAGCATTTGGGTTTCACCTCTGTATTTTGGAAGGAGAAACTTCTTTCCTCAATTATTTTTCTAATAAAAGAACTGGACATATTATTTTTTACTAGGTAATTCTCAGTTAATTGGAGATTTTTGTTATGGAATTCAGAATTGGATGAGGCAATTACTCCTGATTTCAAATTCCTGATAATGTTGATTTTACTCTGAAAATTTATGTTTCGAAAAATTATTCAAAAACCTTTTCAAAAAAGTTAGTTTATGAGACCAGTCTATTTCCATTTCGGAAAATAAACAAACTAAAAACACTTTTCATAGTTTTCATCCAAAACTAAAATTTACTCTAGAAATGAAAGAAAACAATTCGTTGGCATTTTTAGATACTAAAATAATCAAAGATGTAAACCGAATTTTAAAGGTAGACTGGTATCACAAACCAACTTTTTCTGAAAGATTTTCAAATTATTTTTCGAAACATAAATTTCAGATTAAAATCAATATTATAAAGATTTGAAATCAAGAGCAATTGCAATTTCCAATTCCGTAGAAAAATACTAAGAGAAAGAAGTTTCTCCTCCTAAAATACAGGGGTCAAACCCAAATATCACAAAATTCCATTAGTAGAAAAATTATCTGTTAAACTTGGAATCCTACTCAGCACCGAAGAAATAAAAGTGTTTTTTTCAAATGAAAATACAGTTGGAAAGCATTTTTCCAGAAAACAAAAACACCACAAGAGATTCAATCCGATATTGTGTACAAATTGAACCGCGGAAGATGTCACAAACGATGTGTGGGTCAAACCGGACGGTATCTTGAAACACGAGTTTCAGAACACATGAGAGACTATAAAAAACCCCACAACTCTCTTCGAGCTGTGACATGAAAAATAATATGGACACATTTTTGGTACTGATCATCCAACTATTCTAGATGTTCAACCATATTTATCCAAAAGACTTTTGAGCGATAAGATACATATCATCAAATGTGATAGTGTTAACACTAGAAGAGATGTCGATGACCTCAATACTGCGTATTTCAATTTGATACGTAAAATACCTGAATAATTTGCACTTTTTCATTCTCTTTTTTTCTGTTATTGTTTAAAAATAGACACCACCTCATCAGAACCACAGATAGTCATTCGATTGTTTCATGTCGTTTTATGTTAGTTTTGTCTCGAAAATTTGTTTTTGCAATGTTTTTTATTTCTATTTTTCAAATATGTATTCAATATATCTGATGGTTTTTCAAATAGTAATATTATCAACACAAAAAAACTACTTTTCGGTGAGTAATTTAATTAAAAACTCATTATTTCTTGTGGAATTGAAACGATAATAATCGTATAAGTTTTGTGGAAGGTATATTTATGAAAATTCATTGTTACAGAGCCCCCAAGAAGAATTTTATTAAATTAGAAACATCGGCAAGAATACAATTGTTTTTTTTTAAACAAAATTAATCCTGTTACCCTCTTTTTCAGATATATGACAATGTTCTTACACCCGCTAATTCGATGAATGAACTTTTTCGATACTATTACGTTAGGAATTAGTTCTGTTGTGGGCTCACCTGTTCTTCTGCTTTGAGCGTAATAAAATCCCACTTGTTGGCTAGATTTTTCTTCAAACTGTTGAAATGTTCTATTTCATAATCTTCAAGTGCATGCCTCTGTTTGTTTCTAAGGGTTCTTTTCTTAAGGAAAATGGCATATTCTACATTATCTGGTGGTCTGTTATTCCAAGGCCAATAATATGGTTTCTGAAAAAATATCAATAACTACCTTATATTTCCTCATTTATTTTTTCATCTACCTGGAATCTGTACAGTGAGCTGTCGTCCTTAACTACCAGGTATTTTGGCTCATTTGTGGGAAAGAAGTATCCATACTGACATAGTTGGTGGGCTATATTGAGTGCCTCTGCAATATCAATCCATTTTAAAATTGAATATGAAATATGAAGTGAAGAATGTAACTTACCCGATTCTTCGATTCCCAGTCGCTCTATTAACCATTCAATCAGGTCATATCCTGAAAAAAATGCATATAAAACTTCATGGACCATAACTATTTAGGCTGAAATGTTGATAAAACACTTGAAATATACGGTCTTTCGTTAGGCGTTTCATATCTTCAAATTTTCATAAAACAAAGTGTATTTGAGATTGTAGAGTCCAGAAGAAAAAACTACCCGTTTAGTTCCGGTTCTATCAGTTCAATGGAAATTGTCAAATGAGTATCCACTGTTCGTACAGCGATTACTGCAAACCCCAACAATAACACGATTTATCGTCAGAAACTTTTTTACTTTTCGTTGACGTTAATATATTTTCAAAAATTGCAACTCCTCTGACAGAAACAGTATTTTCAATATAAAAAAGTATTACGGGTGGTTTGGTACAAAACTAAAAACAGATTTCTCAACATTTTCGTAACAGAGATATCACCGAAATTTTTCATTGGTTTGCCATTATTTGTGGAATATAACATCGTTCTATTGTCCGTCGCGGTTTCTCTGAGTGGAGCGCATCCGAAACATCTAGTTTTCCACGACTCTGGCACAGGAGTCAGGCTTAATTTGACCAATGGCATGGGTTACATTGTCTCTGAATATTGCTGTGGTTTGTGGCTTATTCTCATAAACTTGCGACTTAAGAAAACCTCACAATAGTATATGTAGCTCCAACAAGTTCGGAAATCTCTGTTGGAAGACAATACAGGGTGTTTCAAATTCGATCCTCACCATTGGGATCTCAGAAACTATGAGAGATACGATAATGGTTTAATTGGGTTGAGTTGCGCATTTTCCTGACTAACAATATGTCGCTGGGAAAGTTCTAAAATTCCGAGTATATCCGGAGATATCCGAAAAAAAAAGAATTTCGGAAAATGGTTTTTATTTTTTCTGGGTTTATTTTTCGAAATTTTCGAAAATGAGCTGCACTTTATTTCTTCTTGTGGGCACGACATTGGATTCTTTCTGTTTTGAATAGAACCGGATTTCACCTTTTCAATGATGTATCAAAGGTTATCATTATTTTTCGAAAAATTGGTTTTATTGAAAAAAAATAATTCTTATATAATATGCTTTGACTTTGATGTTTCTAAATTTGACTTTCAATTTGTTACACACAATGACATTTTGTTTATTGTGCAAGTCAGTGAATTTTTGGCGAAAAATGACTTCCATTAACGAAGAAAAAATAGGTATAATACAAATTTATTACAAATACTATAGAAACAGTGTTAGAATATCGGAAATATATTTAAACTTATATACCGAAAGACGACAACCACATCGAACTATGTTCAAGTTATTGGTTCATTTGAAAAGCCGAGGAAAACATAGATAGATAGAAAGATAGACATTTACTTTATTGTCCAAGAAAATACAATTTTATTGACAAAGCTTGTTGAAAAATCTGATATATATATAGCACTTCAAAGTGGCAATGCGGTAGTGCAATTTATTTTCGAAACCTGTCACGCGACCTGTCGCGTGCATTCGACACCATAAAGCATGAGTATTTACCAACCAAATTAGAGGCAATAGGTATACGAGGCCCAGTTCAGCAGTGGATATATATCTGGGAGGATGCTTAAGGTGCAGATTGAGGACGAGTTCTCTGATAACTTTGACATTACAATTGGCACTCCCCAAGGTGGTGTTGTAGGCCCCTTGCTATTTTTTCTTCATGTGAATGATTAACCCACTCACATTAAGCATGGACAAACCTTTATCTATGCGGATGATACCAGTTATTGTTGTGGCTGACACCGCTACTGAATTCCAAAAGAAAATTAAATTGGTTACAGAGGAATTTGCGCACTGGTGTGAGGTGAATCATCTAATTAACAATACAGACAAAATGGTGTACATAGTTTACAATTCCCCTCAGGCGAACACACAATCTTACAATAAATATTGATGATATTGAAATAAACACATCAGAGTCAGCACGATACTTAGGTATGGAACTAGACTACAAGTTCTCATTTAACAACCAAATAGATTATATTTGCAAAAAACTAAATAAACAATATTATGCTTTCTATACACTCGAGTCAAATTTTCATAGACCTTACCTGAATAATTTATATTATGCACTGGTATATAGCACCTTCAGCTGCAACATCATAGTATGAGGAAGGTCCACAGAAACATCCAGAGTCTTTGGAATACAAAAAAAGTTCATTAGAATGATATATGATTTAGACTACAGAGAATCGTGTAGGAAAACCTTCACGAATAATAATATTTTAACATTCACATCTATTTATTTGTATAAATTACTGACGTATACCTTTTTAAATTATGTAGTTTGAGAGGAATTTCACATTTGTGTACCTTCTGTTAAAGATCTATAATACTAGTGACTAGAACTTGAAAAAAAAATTGACAATAAATCGGACTGTTCGCAAATCTCATTCTAAACCCTGTTCGATTGTCCCTCGTTATAAACTGTGGATGAGAAGTCGTGGGTAACTTCACACTGATATCAAATTTCCGTTGGAAGGCCCTATATATTGCTTTTTTCACAATCGCTGACCAATAACAAGTTCATAAAAATATTTAGTTGATTCCTTTTGTCAACTGGTTTGAAATATTTACTAATAATCTTTATTGGAAAAGGAAACCTAATATACATATTTGTGAGTGTAATAATAACACTATGTATGTGAAAAATTTTTAATTTAAACGATTTGACACTCAAACTAGCATGTAGCAAGACAATGAACATTACATATAAATATTTTAGTATCGTATGTTGGGTAACATTTGGATAGATAATGAAATATAGGTACATATGTACATTAAATTATTATTAAAACAGTGACATTTGGTTTCAGTACAAATACAAATACCCTAGTAAATGATTGAAAACAATACTCTTACTTTTTTTTTATTTTTTAAGTGCTCTTTTGAAATCTTTTGAAATGGATATCTATTTTATTTCTTCAGGTGATTCATTGAACTCGTGGAAGCCCTTAAAAATTACCGAATTCATGATACTTCCGAATGCCGGTCTGTTTATATGAATATTATTGGAATTTCTTGTATTATAATTATGAAGGTTTTTATTGAATTTGATGTAATCTCTAAAATATTCTGGTGCCATTCCATTTACAATTTTGTATACTAGAGTGAAATAGTAGAGTCTACTTTCAACTGATAACCAGTTCAAACAATCAAGCATAGTTTTCATGAGAGCACGATTTTTTAGTTTTTGTTGCATATTTAATTCATTAAGGTTAAATGAAAATAATAATGACGCACAATAATTAAAGTGTGGTTGAATAATAGTATCGTAAACTGTTATTTTGGACTGCACTGACAAATTTTGTGCTATTCTACTAAAAAAATATAGTTTTTTCGATATTTTCTTATGTATATGTTCAAAGTGATTGTCAAAATTTAAAGAATCATCCAGTTGAAAACCAAAGTATTTGATTGATGACACAAGTTCAAT
>WOGN01007528.1:744-11784 GCA_015342105.1 Leptinotarsa texana | reverse complement strand
CATCTGGGAGTAACGAAGACCCTCCAGAAAGTGAGACAACGGTTTTACTGGGTTAATTGTCAAGCCGACGTCAAGGACTGGTGCAGAAAATGTGCTGCATGTGCTGCCAGTAACGGACCTCGGATACGACCAAAAGCTCCAATGCACCAGTATAACGTGGGTAGTCCTTTTGAGAGAATCGCTCTCTCTCTCTCTTTCACTCTCTTTGAGTATAACAATAAAATTCCATCAAGTATATACGTTTAAAAAGGCGCCAACTATCTTTAAAAAATGTATTAGTCTTCGGAACCCCTAATAAATTGTGTTTCAGACAGCACGTCATTTTCAGTTTCAATCGACTCCATTATCACAAAAACACACCGAGCATGATTTTCTGTTTTGCCCTCGAGATGAATAGTGAAGAGCAAACAATAAATATACGCGAATGAAGTACACTAGGTGAATTCTGAAATTTAAAGCCTCAAAAAAATTTAGATGTAGGGGACCCTATTCGGTCGAAAAAAATATAAAAGTTTGTTCACGCTTATTCTCAAACCGTTTTATTTAGCTTGCCCTGTTTGTTTGTTTGGATTTTTAGTAATTGTAGTTTAACCCTCTTCCTGTTGATAGATTGTTCTGATATTTGGTGCACAAATTTAGTTTTGATGACAATTTGATTAAATAAATTCTGTATCATTGTAAATCCAAGATGGCTGCAGATACAAAATGGCGGATTACATATTATTTTACAACTACCTCAATATGGGTATCTAATGACAGGGATTGACTTGTACTATGTTAGACCACTATCA
The DNA here is from genome assembly GCA_015342105.1 of Leptinotarsa texana. Lineage (NCBI taxonomy): Eukaryota > Metazoa > Arthropoda > Insecta > Coleoptera > Chrysomelidae > Leptinotarsa > Leptinotarsa texana. The sequence goes on along the minus strand of WOGN01007528.1, from coordinate 10,993 downwards.
AAAAGGTGCAAATCCAATTTAATCTATATAAAGAACTTTGCCAACTCAGAATTGGGATACAATAACATGGATCTCCCACACAAGTCAAAGTAAGTATCGCAAACGATACGTCATTTGCGATACACCATCCAAGTTAAAGTGAAAGATTACAACGTGCCGAGAGCTGTGTGGCATTAGTGTGGGTAAAAATTAGAAAATAAAGTGAAAAATTGTTTTATGTCTAACGGTTTTATTGAAAAAAAAGATAATAATGATAGATAATGTAGTGAAAACTAAAAAATGCCTCGGAAGATCCTAGGTAGCAGTCATCACACCACTCTGCTCAGTAATCTACGGTATTGTTCAGATAAAAAAATAATGGTATGAATACATGAGAAGAATACTCTGAAGTATGTACAGTTTTCTGGTTCGGAACAGTGTTCCAAGCTTTCGAGAGGCAGCCTTTGCAATTCCAGCAACATGGTTGTGCCAAGATATATTGGTGTCCATTTTAACTCCCAACAAACTTATCCTCGGTTTTTGTGGCATTGACTCGAACCTGGATACTTTCACTCCAATTCGAAATTACTTCTAAATCATCATTAAATATATTCAACCTCCTGCTGTCGGTGAAGATGTATATTCGCAGCCGATGTCCTGGAATCCAAATTTAATGACGGGACAAGTGTGCTGTCGTCAGCAAAGCAATATATCGGATTCTTGGTTTCTTTCAATAAGTCGTTGGTATACAATAAAAAGACGGTTGGAGACAATATGGATTCCTGGGAAATACCAGCGTTGATGGTGAAAGTATTCGAGATATATTCATCGACGGCCACTTGCAAGAAACGTTCTTTCAGGAAGCTGAAAAGCCATACACAAAAATGAAGTTTGGCCAGCAAACCCTCTTGCCACACACGGGCAAAGGCCTTAGAAATATCAAGCGCAGCAGCTCTTGACTCTCCATATTTCTTAATTGCGTTATTCCAAATATAGGTGACATACGATAGAAGGTCACCTATTGATCTTTGTTTCCGAGAGCCATATTGATGATCGCTCAAGATGTTGAAGCCTACCAAATATTTGAGGATATGGTGGTTTACGGCTTTCTCCATGATTTTTGATATCACTAATAGCAAAGCAACTCATCCATAGTTATTTGGAAAAGTTTTCTTGATTCTTTGGGAATAGGCTGAATGCGAGCAATCTTTCAACGAGAAGGAAAACTCCCTTTCTTGTAAGACAGGTTGAAAAATCTGCAAAATACTGGTGCGAGTTCATTTGCGCTCTTTTTAAGTACGATGACGGGCACTTATTGATATTGATATATTTCAAAATTCGCCTGACTAGACGCTGTAGAAAAATAATTTCCGGCATTGTGAATTCTATTGTGGAAATAATGCGTGGTGACTTTTCCAGAAAAACGACTCTGGAGTGGTATGCAAATTGTTCAGCTAATAGATTTGCTTTTTATATGGTTGTTGTTGCAATTAAACCATCCGCTTGTCTTAATGATGGAATTGTGGATTTTGTAAAGTTCTGATTACCAGCTTTAGCTACCAACCAGACGGATCGTGATCCGTTGGGTTTGGCAAGCAGTTTATCCCTAATTATCTAATTGCGAAGTTCTTTGCTTTCATTCATCCCAGGTTTACAACTGTTGTGAGCAATAACAAACTTAGTTCGGTTTGCGACACTGGGATTTTTGCGCCTCTGTCGGTAGGCGAGATTTTTGGAAGCGACAGCTTACTCACAAATTTTGTTGAACCAAGGTTTGTCGTTAGAAGGTCGGTTCATTGAAAAAATAATATATGCATCTATGAATGACTTCCGTGACTTTGGAAGCACAAGGTGATGGATCTTTATAGCTGAAACAAATATCTAGCCAGGGAAAATTTCGGAAAAGGATAGCGTTTATTTGGAGACAATTTACCGATGGACATAATTTACAGGTTATAATAATTGAATACATTTAGCAAATATGCACAAGGATGTTCCACTGAAGTTGGCACTTGTTAGTGGTTCACATAGTATATCAAGAAATGAAATTAATGTAGTTATAGCTTAATTCTAAGAAAATAGTTTTTATCAGTATAATAAAAATATTCTAGATACACACTGTTAAAATTTAATAATATAATATATAAGTAAAAAATATATTATCGATACAGATACGCTCACATTTGTTCACAAACATACATATACGTATTCACTAAAATATGGAATCTCACGTTGTTCGTATTATCAGTTAAGACACTTTTATTTTTTTATCAAAACTTTTGGTTCTATTCTCAGTAATTACGTTATTCTGACATATGAGATTTTGCTATAATAATATAAATATGCTTGAAATATATTAATACAAATAATAATAAAAATATTTTTTCCATACAAAGGGGTTTTTATACACAGAAACATACATACACACATATATACAAAACATACATGAGTAAATATTTTTTATAAAGGTCTTATTATTACTAGAAACCTTTTTTATGTATATACCTATATATAAATATATACACACATACATATATTTGTAATTCTTCAAATGTGTATTGATTGTATTGAGGTATTTTTCATGAGGTTTTCCAATTTCTTTTCGAGTGAATAAATAGATCGACTTTGCTGAATGTCTAGAGGTAGACTATTATACAATTTCGTACCCAAATAATAATAACTTCGGTGTTCAATGTATCTTTGTGTCCGAGGACATTGAAATAGAATGTCACCCCTTGTATCATAGTTATGTGTGAGTTTGACCAGATTTTTTTTATTTTTTTGTCTGATATTGCTTTTTTTGAAATATAGGTACCTGACGTCTGGTACACCCGATTTTTCACATAAACGTTCACTTGGAAATCTTAAACTTTTGGATAACATCAGTTTAAGGAAACGCTTTTGAATAACCCTGAGTGGGCGTAGGTAAGTTTCCCCATCCTAAAAGACCGTAACTCAAGTGACTTTCCACTAAACTGTGATAAATTTTTTTCTGTTTCAAAAATGTCATTCAATTGCCGGAATTTATAGAGAGCAAATCGAAGCTTTTTGAGGACCAAATTCACATGATGATACCATCGCTTATGTGTATCTATCATAATTCCGAGGTATTTGATGGTATTTACAGAAGATATTCGTAGGTTACTTGGCAAAGTGAGAAGTTGAAAACTTGATGAGGTAGTTTCATATGTGGTAAAGGGTATAAAGAATATTTTGTCAATATTGATAGTAATCTGTTGTCAAAAAATGTTTTCATCAAAGAAAGATCTACTTCTACAGTTTTTGAGACTGATCCGGTCTTGTCCCTTATAAAGAATTACTGTATCATACGCAAAGCTGATTATTTTTCCTTCAGACTGTATTGAAAATAATCCCTTCACATAGATCGAGAAAAGAATAGGCCCTAGCACTGTACCCTGAGGCACACCACATTCAATTTTCCTGAACTCACTATAGGCTTCATTGATTTTAACACATTATTAGCGCTTATCAAGGTAGCTTTCGAAAATTTCTAGACAATTATACCGTATCCCATTATTTTGAAGTATTGATAGTAATATGGTGTGACTCACGGTATCAAATGCCTTCGCCAGATTTACAAAAACACCAATGCAAGATTTTCACTCATCCAATGCTCCGTAAACTTACTTTGTGAGGTTAATTATAGCGTCTTCGGTTGACTTGCCTTCCTTGAATCTGTATTTCAGATAGTAGTTTATAGGTACTTATGCAAATATCTAGAGTCTACTTCTCAGTATTCTTTCAAAAATTTCTGTGAAGTTGGTGATGACTGAAATGGGCCTGTGATTTTTTGCGTCTATGAAATCTCCTATTTATGAATGGGTCTCGCCACAGAAATTTTGAACTCACAATGGTTTTGAAAATCCTCCCATTCAGCTGAACTTTAATGCCAAACTTTGCGCGGCTTAGATTGTTTCCCAACATTTACCGGTAATTCACTCAGCACTGAAATGACTTTGAGGTCAGAAGATCCCAATAGAGACCTTGCGGTAATTGCGTAAATTTCTGGATTGGTTGTTAGTTATAGATCCAGAAGACTAGCATATTCTCCATGAATCCTGGTTGGCTCGTTTATAATCTGAGAAGTCCGATGCTTATTGCAAAAGTCTCAGTTTCACGACCTTTTTCGTCTTTGATATTTGAAAATTTGAGCCATTCTGTATTGTAGACATTGAAGTCACCGAATATGGAAATTTTTAGCACTGGGATGATTTATTTGCAGAAAGTCAATTGTGTTTGCAACTGAAAAGAATAGTTCCTTATAACCAGAAAGCACAAATACGTCTAATGGACGTTTTTGCAGCTTGGACATTCAGGACATCCTCAGAACGTCCATTTTACGGAGATGGACATCTTATGGACGTCTTCGTAACGTCCATTATTAATAATCAGGATGTTTTTAGGACGTCCATAATAGGACATTACAGGTCTTCAAATGGACATTTGAGAACATTTTATGGACATAATCAGAAGCTCAAAAAGATATTCTTAGGATGTTCTATTTGTTTCTGACATGCGTTTCTGTAGGCTAAAAATTATTTATTTTTTATTTATTAGGTCAGATTGCCTCGAGAAAATTAAGAAAATATTGAACATTTCAAAATCTTTTATTTGAAACATCCATTCAAAATAATAACATAAAATAAATGATTATATTAAAACTTTTTCGAAGATTTCACGTCATTCCTTTCCTTCGCCCTTTTTAGCCATGCCTGAATAGACAGTTCCGTTCCCTGTCGTGATTTGGCCACGTTTGCTGAACCTGAAAATAATTCAAATTTCTTTTTCAAAATGAATGGCAGATGATCAATATGAAAATCCAAACTGTATTAAATTATTATAGATATCTAATGTAGGCGGTTTCTGAATAATATACGAGTATACTCACTTATGACATGAGCTGTATTTTCCTTCACTTCTTCATACCGAAAACTAGTGGCTTCAACACATTCGGCTGTTTGTTCTCATGATGAAGCTGTGGACGGCGGGATGAGTGTATAGGGAATAGATTGCGAATGCCGTTAAGCACTCATATAATGTTTGTTTAAGTTTGTCCTAGACATTATGAATTCACTAACCTTTTAGCTTTTTAGTATTCAGTAAGATAAAGTTCGAACGTTAATAAGTCGACCACAATCACTAAAACAGTTGAATACGAGTAACACGAATAACAATGACAGTCACGCGTCACACACAACAACACAGAACCACAGGTACGGAACCAACTGTTCACAACTATTAGATCATATAGGCTACGCTATATTATTATTCTTCGCAAACATTCGTTATATATGATCTAAAACTGAACTAATAGTGTTAGTTCAGTCGGTTTTAGTCATTGATTAATGGACAGTTCAGTGATCTGAACTGCATTACTTACCTTTTTTTGTCATTACAGTAAAATGCAACAAGACGCGTTCTGTGGTTGGTGACTCTGATGGCGGGAAGTTTAAAATTGTCATTTTAAACGGTCGCATGCATTATTGGCCAAACCTAATTCCTAGTTCCTTGACAACTGAACCAACACAGTTCAGTAGTTCGTAAAATTGCAGTATACAACCTGCCCCAAGTTATTAACTAAAGTCCAAAACTCCTCAATTTGAAATAAGTCTTGCGCGTGCGCACATGTTACGCATGACTCTGTTTTTATGTATCAATTTGTAAATTGAAAATCATTCCTAAAACTCAATTCTTGAGATATCAATGTTTGAAATTGTTCTTTTATATGACCTACATGACCTTGATACCTATATGTTAGATAACTTCATACACAGTTGGCATTACCATCAAATGTTCTACTGCTTATTGGTGATTCAATAATACAATGCGAACGTGCATCCAATGGAAATATAATCAAGTACCTAGAATGGACGTTCTACGGACATATATTTCTGGACGTCCCGAGGATTTACTAAACTGGACATACTTAAAACGTCCAGACTTGGTCCTGGACATTCAGACGATAAATGGACATGTAATGGACGTCTTTAAAACGTCCTGTGCTAAATGAGTTTCCTCGATGACTACATCGACAAACGTCATTCTATATCATAAAATAATTTAAGTAGATATATTCTTTTTTCATTCAGAGATCTTATAATTCAAATATTTTCTGTCTGGTAGTGCTGACATACATTCCTTGTCGATAAACTAACTCTCTGTGGAAGGGTCTGCGAATTGAAAACCGGAATTGAACTAGAACGAGTGGCTCAATAACGTATAGAAAATAATGTACCTGTTGGTAGCGATTTTCATCTTTACCTGAAAAACAGGAAGTACAACGTATTAGCGTATAAACATTGTAGTAAATAGTAAACAAAACGCATTGTGGGTCTTTCTGTCTTCGTGAATGTGCCGAATGCATCATATCTATAATCTTTTATTACTCGGCATGAATGGACCTCTCTCACTAATGGTAGGTTCGGTTCCAGTCCCATTCTTCTTTCACAATGCTGCCAGATGAATGAGTTTAATGATACTAAATTGTCGGGGATTATTGTGCATTTAAAAGATTTCATGCCTTTCGAAACGAGAAGAAATTGCGAACTTCACGAATACGATTTTGATTCTACTGTGTCGTGGTATATACTGAGCGATAGAGAATTTTGTATAATCTATACATAGACCAAATCAAATCAAAATATGCTTTATTACCCGATATCTGAACATCTTATTAGCAAAGTCTAGTAAAGTGAAACGTGTAGGTATATGGGACATCAAATTAACAAATATAAACTTATTATGCACTGTTTGGAATCTTTGGTGTCTTAATGAAGTTCTTTCCCAACACCAAACCGTTATTTTAACACCTCGACACGTGTTTCAATGACCAAGTGATTAAACTAAGTTTAGTCTTCCTCTTGAAGATGATCGGATCTTGAAGATTACACTCAGTTTAGTCTTCCTCTTGAAGATGATCACTTGGTGATCGAAACACGTCTCGAGGTGTTAAAAATAACGATTTGGTGTTGGGAAAGAACTTCAGTAATATTGAAATATAAACTATAAAATAATGCTCAGAGACAAGAACAGAGTATTTGGAGAGAACAATATTAAGCCCAGCTGAACAGAACAACAACAGAACAAATATAAGTACATGAATATATGAATATTGAGTAAATGTAAATGTAATGAACATTGATAGCCATTTCGTGTTGATTTCAATAACTTGTTTACACAAAGCTACATGCCATCGGTAGCATTCGTCCACACTATAGGTAATAGGGCCTCCCAACAAGGAATTCTTTTACTTTCTTTCTGAATTTCTTTTCATCATATATTCGCCTCAAATCAATGAGAAGGTGATTAAATAACTTCTTGCTATTGAAAATAATAGAATTTTATGTAAGGGGTTGAGTAGGTGTGGAAAGGGAAATGAAGTACCTAAGACTGACGTGTACTATAAGTTACAGTGGTATTAAATTGATTTTTATATTTTTTGTGGATAAGACACACTGTTTCCAAAATAAAAAGACACATTAAGGTCAGTATTTTTTGCTTCACAAATAATGGGCGGCATGAATCCCTGCAGCTAGCCTTGCATAAATATCTGACGGATCTTTTTTGTAGAGAGAATACCATATTGAAACGAAATTGTGCACAATTTCCCCAGATACAAAATTCCATAACGTAAATAGGACTCAGTTTGTGCAAAATGAGCTGATCTTGTAATAGTAGTGTCTATAAATCTCTTGCAACAATTCTCAATGCATGACATCCTGCTAGTCCTTTACATACGTAGTTGACATGGGAATCAAATTTTAGATTTTTGACAATGAAGAGCCCTAAAAATTTGTTTATCTCCCAATTTTCAATTTTTACATTTTCCAAGAGTACTTCCCCTATATGTTACATTTAAACGTATCCACATTTGTTTTGTCGATGTTGACTGATAAAAGACTGGAGTCACACCATTCTTTCACCCTTCGTATGTCGACAATGACTTGATCAAGTAAGTTTGAGGCGTTATTGCTATACCAGAGGATAGTGATGTCATCAGCGAAACATGTGAATTTACCACTTATGTCCACATGAACTAGGTAATTGATATAAATGAGAAACAACACCACTCCCAAAACGGAACCTTGTGGGACCCCACTGCCAATGAAACGTTCCTTTGATGAAATTCCATCTGATAGAACATTCTGCCGCCGATGAGAAAGGTACGTCTCAAACCAAAGTAATTCAGATCCTCTAAATCCGCAAACTTCTAGCTTGCGAAGAAGTAGCATGTGGTCTACACAATCGAAGGCCTTGGTTAGGTCACAAAATATGGCCGCCGCAGATTATCTTTCATTAAGATTGGTGTACAGGTTTTCCAGGAGCGATAATATAGTGTATTGTGTACCTTTTGATGACTGAAAGCCAAGCTGGAATAAATTTATTATATTGTGGTGGAATATATTTATTATATTTATTATTATAGTGTGTGGACGGTGTGGACCACCGCCCACACACTAAATTCAGATCTTATGCCGCCACTGTTTTCAACTTATTACTGTAATATGATGTCGTCAAGCCATTTTCGGTCAATTTTTTCCTAATGCGAATTCAAATTGAACCACTGTTCGATGTTGGTTTGCGGAGATTGTAGCTTCGAAGATGACCTTTGAAGTGGTCGACCCAGGACGACGATTTGAGGACCTTGTTGTAGACTGACTCATCACAAAGTGGAGCACCCACTCTAAAAGTGGGTGCTCCACAATTTGAACAGTCAACAGGAATTTTCACGTTTCAAGGTTTGTTCTTCTTTGCTTTTGCGCAACCAGAACCATCCTTTTTGGATCGGATGGTCACGTGTAATGAAAAGTTAATCCATTACCACAACACAAGGTGTCCAGGACACTAGTTGGACACCGATGAGCAACCCAGGCATGTCTCAAATGCAAAAACCCACCAAAAAAAGACCATGGTCACCGTATGGAGGTCAGAGGCTAGTGTGATACTCTATAACTTGCTACAACCGGGCCAAACCATCACAGCAGATCACTGAGAAGATATTTGTGCAAAGTACGGTTGAACAGGGATCTTAGTTGCAGACAACGCGAAAATGGAATACTGGATAACAACAGCCAAATATTTTATGGACAATTAAAAGAAAAACAGAAGAGTGTGGCAATTTTCACACAGCTCAACATGATACCCTATCCAGAGATGCAGACATCGACAATTCCAGGAGATATCTCCGTATTGAAGAGTCAAAAGCAGCACCCGACTGCAAAAAATGCCCAGAAATGGACTGACAAAGGAGAGATACCAAAGTGGTAGAAGATCTTTGAACACTACCAACATGAAGATGTACAATTGGAGACTGTTTTGGGGCCACTTTTACCTCAGAAATGATATTGGGTGAAGTGTCATAAAGACTTGGAGATTTGGACACGTATTTTGCAAAGGCCTGAATAGAAGACTAAGGATCTATCAACTAATTTCTGAAATATTAGCTAGAACTCGCCAAAAGTAGGATGAAAATGAGGTGCAATAATCAAAAATCTTCAAGGAAGTAGATGCATGTTGGTTACAAATATCAGTCATTGATAAACGGCCTAATGTATCGGATTCAGTTGTCGGGACCTGATCTATCATTTTCAAACGGATGAGATGTTTGTCGGAGAGAACAAACTTCACTGGTCACACAGCAATGTGAAACATCTGAAGTGCAATACAAAATTATGGCTCTACTAAAACTGAACGTTTTATCTTCTTGTTTGTTCTTGTATACGGTTAGAACGCCTTAGTGCAGGTATTTATCCTCTACTTTCATTCGGATGTCTCTTTAAATTTGTCTGTACACAAGATCTATTAACTGAAACCACAAATGTACGGCTGGCTCCTGCTGGTGGCTCTGTGCATTTGTATTTCTTTATGTTGGTAACCAACTGTTGCCCATCCTTACACTTGGCTGCACCATACTGATGATGAACATTTGAATCAATAAATAAATGTTACTGGATAGAGGGCCCTTGCAACATAGATGTTTCAGTTAACTGAAATATAATGTGATTCAGCTTCAAAACGTAATTTCTAAGGATCTTACTTATCAAGTTTTTGGGCGAATTTGAAAAAAATCATAAGGAAATTTCGGAAGACACACATTCATAATTCTGTGAAAAGGCATTATCTGCTCTTGTATACATAAATAAATATTGTTTAAACACAATAAACACACTTTTAAAGAACATCGAACTGAAAAGTTAAAAATATTTTTTAAATAAGCTTAAAACAATTAAGAACGAAAAATACTAGTACA
>WOGN01007527.1:0-11784 GCA_015342105.1 Leptinotarsa texana | reverse complement strand
CCAAGGCTCTTCACTACCAAATTGGATAACATTATAGAAAATACAGACACTTCATTCATGTATTTTTATCTTAGAATCAGAATGTCTCATGCATAGTAAATTTAAAAATGAAACTAATAAGATGTCTCAATATAAAACTAGACATGCACTAAATATAACCTTACCAATTCCAACATCGACACAAATAAAAAATTCCATATTTTATAATGGTAAAAAATTATTCAATCACCTACCAAATGAGATTGAAATTTTAGATAGCAAAAAACAATTCAAACGTGCCGTAAAAAAACTTCTATTGACGAATGCTTTCTACTCATTAGATGAATTCTACTGTATGAACTTTAAATATGTGAAATTGAATTCGTCTTCAAATCCTAGTTATACATTATTATTCAATGTGTTTCGGTGATAGTTATACATTATTTATATGTATATTAAACTTCATTTTATATTTACACCTGTTTGTTGTTAATATTCATACAAAGCAATTTTTTATAGTGACAATTTCAATATTTTATGTACATGCATTGTATAATTGCACATGTTTGATGTTTGTTCTTTTATTTTGTAAACGACTTTGTCAATGAGAATTATGTTCTTCAGACAATAAAGTATATTTTGATTTGATTTGATAATAAAAATATTCCGGAGAAGGACATACAAAATGCCCAAGTTGTGGTGAAAGTACCAAACCCTTGCCTCTTATGTGAGACGTACTATTTTGTAGATACGTATGGCAGATATACGTGCCTACAAAATCGATGGTCTTACAAATATCGGCATTTATCTATCCCTAGAAATTTTGGTAGCTAGTTATATTTGAGTCTCTGTGAAACTCTAACAATGCTATATCTGCAGCATTGAATTTATCTTCAACCTCCAAGACTGTTTATCAGATTGATACAGAGAGAGGTGGCAGATAATGGCTTCTAGACTTGATCCCTGGGGTACCCCCAAGATTTTAATTATTCAGGATATCATTAGTTTTATAAATTGACTTTTCTGAATCTACAATGGTGATGCATTTTCAAAAATTTTGTGTGATTTACACAGTCAATGCTGTTGAAAAATCTGTTGAAATTTGTTAAATATATTTTTTAGCAGAATTGACAGTGTTAATAACACAAAACTTTTGAGAAATCTTCGTCGATATGGATTTACTGTTCTTGAATTGTTTATTATAACATGAATGCAAATATTGATTTGTCACTCACACCTACATAACCATGAAGGGGGAAGTATTTTGCTTTTGGTTGACACTCAAATTATGAAAACCATCTTCACAAAATTAATCTTGCCGACTAGAGTCATCAAATGCTGTCTCATCTTCATGAACTAAGTGGTGGGGAGTTCATTTGAAAGTCGTTTTTGTTGAAGATTGATATATTTCATTTTTTTACAGTGTGTCGAGATGATAGAACAATATGGAGACACGATGATCAGCCTTTTGATCCACTATACAAACAGAGACACCATCTGCAAATCCATCGGATATTGCAAAACTACTCTTAATCAGATAGTCATAGATTAAATAATAAATGGATTTGTGTTCACCTAGTTTTGAATAGGTAAGAAACTGTAAAAAACCAATTCGTTCCAAAATCATTAGTGTCAATAAATTATCCCACTTCTGACACCATAAACTTTTACCGTTTATTTCTCTAATCAGATCCCTCTTTTTTTCAGCGCCCTCGATTTGTACAGCAAGGTTGATTTTCACCCTCTTTGTTTATTACCAAAGCTTGAATTGATTCTACTAGTTTTACGATTTCGTTTTGAAAGGATACTCACAGTTTAGTTAGGGACCTTTAGTAATCCTTGAATTAAGGAAGGATTAGCCATGTGAATCGGAAACTGTGATAAGATTGTCTCTATGTATGTATAAGTTACTAATAAAATTTGCTTTGTATGTTGTATTTTTTTTACCTAATCCTGTATTTCAATGCTACATAGAAACAAGTGAGAGTAATTGAAGACGGTCTAGGATTTTTTTCTGAACCTGAAAGATGTGGAAGTGTCAAAGGTAAGATCCTTAAAGGAAATATAAATACACATACTTTACTTTATAATTGGGTCACAGTATAAAAATTAAAGGATATCTGTCATACCTCAGTGGATACTTATTTAATTTTATCGAAAATAGGGCTCACGTAACACAAATCGATGATTCCGACGGCATGAAAGTTGTGTGGTCGGTATTCGATAAAGTGATGAAATTCAGTTGATATATGACAAGGCCAGAGGAAAAAACGTGTGTGCCCATTATTTGTCGGATTTGGGTTAATGGTGGCATTAAACCCACTTTAAACTAAACTTTTAGATCACCTTAATAATGGTTATTGAAGTTTTTCATGTCCAGGGGAAGAAATGTCTAGGTCCGTGATCGCCTAGAATGTCCACGATGCAAAGTTCCTCCCTAAATGGTACACAGTGCTAAGCCAATGATTGACGTGAAGTGTTGATAAATATCAGAGTAAAATCGTCACCTTTCATCATCGTAAACTGTGAAGATGTACAGTTTCGAACATGGATACAGTGCCTATTCGGAATGTACAGAAAAACATGCTCCATGCGGAGTGGTCAAAATTGTCAAAGACCAAACGAAAGGCATCTCTGTAGCGACGACATTGAGCCTTTCATATTCTGGCCCAATTACAATTAAGTTGGGTAAATACAGAGATCTACAACACCTAAAGCAGTTTTTTCAAAGGATTGATTCGGGAAATGTCTACTCCAACTTATAAGCAGACATAGATGAACAGGATGGGAATGAGGATGGCCCGCCAATAGACGCTGATGAACCAAACTACTAGGGAAGATATTGTAACGAATCTGAATCCGCCCCTGACCGATAGGCCAGCCGACTCATCGAACAAACACATGACCTCATCTCAAAAGAATGCAGTCGGGAATCGCCGGTAAAATTCTAGTACCGACTACAGAATTCTAGAAAGGACCTTTATCGATGTAAGCCCGTCTTCCGACCCAAGAGGGCAGTTCGGAAAGTGAATCGAGCGGCTAAACAAGAAATTATAAGAGTTGTTCTATGAATATTGGACATCAGTTTTTCTCTAGAACGACTTGGATAATTATGTTGCTGTGAAGGTGTATTATCCTTGTTTCTATAAACGTATATACACAATTCATAAATATAGAGACCAGCAACAATTAGTATCTTGAGATTTTTAAAAGCATCTCTACATGATTCTCTCCAACCAATACCGGCAATGATTCTTATTGCATTTTTTTGCAAATTAATATTCTTTCAGCATGAGATCCGGTACCCCAATTCAAAATTCAATATCTTGAGTGTCAGTTTATGGTCGCATAGCATAAGCTCAGTAAAATATCTTTACTACAAAAATTAGCCATGAATCTCAGAGCATAGCAGTTTTTTCTAAATTTAATACAGAGGGTCTCAATATGAGGGGCCCATGTGAGTTTGTAGTCCAAGGTGACGCCTAACATTTTTGTAGAAATACAAGATTCAATTGGGAGATCCCCATTTTCGTGGATAACAAAATGTTCGGGCCAGTTACTAATTGTGAAGGTTTTAGATGTATTGAGTGTTAAGCGATTTTTTTCTGCCCATATGTTTACTTGTTTATGTACATTCTGGGTTCTTTCCTGTAGGGTCGTTACATCAATTTTCTTCACTATGAAATGTGTGTCATCTGCATACGCTACTGTGTAAATAGTTGACAATCCTTGAAAATATTTCATCAGGTCATTTGCATATATCAAAAATAGTATAGGCCCAATGATTGATCCCTGTGGGACACCCTGCCAACTGACTGAGAGTGTTTTCAACACTGACACGTTGCCCTCTATTTTCCAGGTAGAATTTCATTAAATCTAGGGCAACTCCTCTTACACCATATCTTCCCAATTTCTCTAATAACAGGTCATGATTAACGCAATCGAAAGCTCTGGAGAAGTCTATGAACAATCCACAAATAGTGCATTAATCAGTTGCTCATTGAACTCATAAAGTGCTGTTTCTGTACTTTTATTCTTTGTGAAACCGTGTTGGTTTTGTGAAAAAAACAACACTGTTTCATAACAGTCTATGCAATAAACAGTTTTTGAATATGGTTGTTATCATCAACAGATTTTACTAGCTTTTCGATGATCAACTCAATTTATCTTTTTTCACAAAATACATATATATGGACATTTTTCCCCTGAACCAGTCATGTTGCACCTTCTTTGTATTCAAATATACACGTTCATGAGTTTGTTATGCTGAGTTAGATCTCATATTTTCCTATTTAAGAGTGGAAAAATTATTCACAATTATACCTCTCAAACAAACTTGACATTTGACCAACTTCAACATGTTTCCACGAACTTACAATAAAAAATATTTCATGATTGCAAACTCAAATCGCCCCTGAAAATGCAAATTTTTTACTCAACAAGCACTAGAATTTTCATACTTTGCCTTTTAGAAATGTCACAATAGAGTGTCACTCATACTATGTAGATTTTCATCTCAAATGCTCATTTCGTTTACAACAAATCTCTTCCCCGTTTGTGAATGACGGCACTTATTTCCTCCCATACGTTGTCACACATTTTTTTTTCATATTTACAGTGCAAGACAATCATAGAAAATCATGGCAAGGAAATCTTCAGTCTCGTAACTAAACATGTAAGTTCGCACAAGATTTGTGCAAAATATCAACTGTGCTCATCTGAGATTAGAAAGGACTCTCAATTAGGAATTCATCGCTGTACCTATGGACCAAGTTACTGGTGTCAGAGTGAACAAAATGCTGATGAATGCCACGTAAGTACAAACAGTTTTTGTAAGCAACAGAAGTTACTAAGAATTTCATGGAAAATGACGTTTTCTCCTTGAGTTCGACAAAAATTGACCACACTATACAATCAAACTCGACTGCATTTTATCACTACATTGACAATACAACACAAAAACTCTAAGGCCACTCGTGCACGAGCCACATTTGGCGGTCAGATCGACCACACAATTGCAGTCGCCTTCCAGCGAACTCAAGCCGCCCATAAGAAATACTGTACTACACGTACACGGGCGTTCACAAAAGTCAAAACGGACGTCTGCAGTCAACTTGCTGCTGATCTCGCGACATCCGCCATACACTAACCACAAACTTGCAGTCGTACCCAACCGCGTACTCCGTGGTGTACTTTTACTCATATTGGTCTCAGCATTCAATTTTTTGTGTCTGTCGCCTCAACTGCAAGTGCAGTTTCTATGACCGCAAGTCGACCACAAAAATCTGGTTGGGTCAACCGCGAAGTGCACAACATGCAACGTGACCACAATGTTGTGGTTGCCTCAACTGCAAATATGTGGTCCGTGTACGGCCGGACTTGGTTATGAATTTGTTTCTTTTGTTTTGATGAAGTATTTTTATGGATGTTTACCAATGTTTCAATCATTGATATCAATAAAAATATTTCCAAGTAGTCCTCATTGTTTTATATTACAGAAATATATTTTTTTTTATAAACTGAGTAATCTACAACATGAATCCTTCTATATCATCTTTAGATTGAGTACTTGATTTCACCAAAATGCTCTTTTGTGCTCATTGTATTATTATCATACATATATTTATATCAAAATTCAGCAGTCAACTGGTAAAGTGAGAAAAACCTCAAAAGCTGGTTCAACAAAGGGAAAAGTTATTGGAAAAGCAAAGCTTGTCAAAAGTGGAGCTACCAATTATGCTGCCTGGGATAAATTTGATGTTGATGCTGAACTACAAAAACTTGAGGAAGATATAAATGAAGATTCGGAACTGACAGATGAATGTAATGAGAACATATATGATGAAGCACTTATTGAAAAAGAAAAGGTGAGTTTTACAAACAATAAAAAGTAACTACATCATACAAGGTTCATCCTAGCTTATTTGATGTTTGTATCTTTGATAAACTAGTAGGCAACATGAATTTATCTATTCCTGTCTATTTCCTGATTAGACTCTGTCGAATTTGATACACTAGTAATGTTTTTTTTTTGTATATCCAATCGGCATCAGAAAATTAACACGAATTACATACAACTAAAGAATCGCCAAGAATGGCATTGGCAATATTAATAATTTTGACAAACAATCTTTCATTTATCTTCTCTTACTACTTCATTTCGTCGACTCTGTTAATTGATATAGAATGAAAAGTTGCAACTGGAATGGGAATCAAAGAGCATGAATTAATGAGAGTAGTGATTACCATATCGGAAGCAAAAAACTATAACTAAAAGTATACAAACATCAATTCGAAACTATTAAACATATTACCTCGTTACATTTCAAAATGTTTTGGAAATTTCTATACTGGATGCATCTTGCTGGAAGGTGGAACTGGAACCTCTGTCATAGAATTAATTCAACACACACTGCTCTCACATACAGGAATTGCAACTCTCTCAACTCGCGTTTCGTCAACCAAGTTGGCGTCATCAGGAGATTATCTATATAATTCCTAACTCTAACTTTGCTTATTCATATCTAAGTGGGTAAACCTCACTTTTGGTCATGCATCAATATTTGTTGAGTACAAATCAGCAGTGAATTTATTATAACAGTAAACGTAAAAGTAAACTGTTTGCCTATGTTCGTACTTCTCATGCCAAACATTGCTATTTCCAAATATTAAAATGCATCCAAGAGTCTAGTGTCAGGTACTGATTTTTATAATTTTAAGTGTTCATTTATTGTAAACAGTTTTCCAAGGTGTGTTGTATCCATACTTTTCTAGTCTTCATATATATCAACAAAGATGGAATTATTTTGAGGCTGAGTGAGGAACTCCTATTTTTTATTTTCAGGGCAATAAGTTTGTGAAAAACCAAAAGTGGGATGAGGCTATCAAATCATATACTAAAGCCATTGAATGCTATTCTTATGATCCAGTCTTTTATGCAAACAGAGCATTGTGTTACTTAAAGATCAGTAAGTAAGTACCCTTAAGAGCTAAAATAACACATTGGAAATGAAGTCTATTTCAAGTAACATTTTGTCGACATAATCAACATTCAAACTTCATTTGATATTTTATTCAAGAAATCCAATATATATATAAAAATGAATTTCTGTTCATGGGGGTCACTAAAACTAGAGAACAGCTGGACCGATTTAATTAATTTTGGTTTTGAATTATTTGTGGAATTCCAAGGAAGGTTTCAAAGTTGAATAAATGTAAAAAAAGGAAATAATAATAATAATATAACTCGAAAACGGCTGGACCAGTTTTTATGATTTTTTATTTTTTGGATTCGACTTCATCGAGAGTAGGATAATAAGTATTGAAATATAATTCATCAATAAAAAAAATAATAATAATAAAATATCAAGAACGACTGGACCAATTCTTATGACTTTTGTGTTTATGTTCGTCGGAAATGTAAAGTATTTGAAAATGATATCTATAAAAGAACTCGAGAATGGCTGGACCGGTTTTTATGGTTTTTGAGTTTTTGGATCCATCTTCATCGGAAATAGGATAAGTATTGAAATATGATAATTTATAAAAAATAATAATAATATAACTCAAGAAGGGCCGGACCAATTTTTATGAATTTTGTCTTTTTGGATTTGTCTTCGCCGGGAATAGAATAATGAGTATTGAAAAATGATATTTCATCAATAAAAATAATAATAATTGAAGAACTAAATAACAGCTTGGCCCATTTTTATGTTTTTTGGATTTTCTTCGTCGGGAATAGAATAATGAGTATTGAAAAATGATATTTCATCAATAAAAAATAATAATAATAATAAAAGAACTCAAAAATAGGTGGACCAATTTTTATGTTTTTTGTTTTTTTCATTTGTCTTCGTGGGGGATAGGATAATGACTATTGAAAAATTATATTTCATCAATAAAAATAATAAAAGAACTCAGGAACGGCTGGACCAATTTTTATGATTTTTGTGTTTTTGGATTTGTGTTAATTGGGAATAGGATAATGAGTATTAAAATATGATATTTTATCAATAAAAATAATTGAAATAAAAGAGGCAAGACATCAGTAATGATAGTGATGTGTTATAATAAAACGCAACTGATAAGCTCACATGTATATCACAGGGTGCTTTACTGACGAGGTTGTTGTTTCATTCCGAAATATTGCTATCCACTGGTTGGAATTTGATTTCTGAATTTTCTTGTCATGTAGTTTTATAGGTTCTGGATGGCAATTTTCATATTATGTTTGGGTGAATCGGATGAAATGCATTTCACATTGAGATTGTATGTCGGCTGGGTTTGCCTCTGGTAGGGTACACAAAGCTTCATCTGAAATAGCTTCTTGGCATGATTTGTTACAAAAGATATAGGGATGCTCATTGAGAAAAAGGAATTTGATTTCTGAGACGATAATTATAGATTTACTTTGGTCTCGAAAGGAAAAGTATAGAGGTGATAATAGGTATAGTCATTCGGTTCGCCGACTGGAACTTCCAAAATGAATACTAATTTTGTTTCTTTCTAGTATGCTTTGATAGTTGTAATTTTTTCGAAAATTATTGTTTTCTTTATTTGGAATGTACGGAAGAACAGCTTCGTTTAAATTATAGGAGATATTTTGCAATTCTCCCCGAAAATCATCGGCTTTTATTATGGATGGTAAAGGTAGTGACAGTCTCCGGATCTTCCAGTATTCTCAGGATCATATTGGTGGCAGCTATCAATTGTATGAATACTGCATTCAGACGTTCATGTTTGATCATACGATGTTATCTGTTTCTTAATTGCAGCTTCTAGTTGTTCGAGTTTCAGTCGGATTGTTAGTTGATTCCTCGCTAGTGTGCATATTGTAGAATTGAATTTCTCGATTGCCTTTCTGAAAAGATAAATCTGTTCATCATAAATTATCTCTCCAATGATTTTTACTGTAGAAGGATAAAGAATATTCTTAATACATTTGGTTACGCCATATGGATTTCACAAGATGTACCAATACTATTTCTACTATCATCGATTATGTACTTACAAATTTTGAAATAACTTCAACAATTCATGGTGTTCCTAAAATCACATTCCATTCCATTATATCCGTAAATTTGATAAATAATTCTACAACTAATGCAATGACAAGTATTAAGCTATATAGGAATCTCAATTCAACCAATATAGACAAAATCAACCATGAGCTGATATCAGCTAATTTCCTGTTGGATTGTATAGATGTAGATAAATTCATTCACATGAGTTTATTGTTTGAGTTTGAGAATGTCCAAATAGGACTAAACTGCAGAAACGTTAGTTACAAATAAAAGTGGTAAAAAACATAGAAATTTTCATTTTTCTTTTCATCATGATCTCCTACCACATAATAACGGCTACATCCATCAATTTATTGTAGATAAATTCTATGAAGATTTCAAAAATCAGTGTGAATGATTAGTAAATAAAATTGCTCCCATTAGGAAATTGATTAAAAAACTAATATACCTTGGTTTGATCAGGAGATAAGAGGTAAAAGTAAAAAAAGACACATAGCATACAGGGCATTCAAAACTAACAAATCGGATGTCAACTGGAAACAATACAAAATATTGAGAAATGAGTGTGTTAACTTATTAAGAGTAAAAAAACAACAGTATTTCTATGATATAGTAGATCTCAACAAGAATAATCCCAAAGCGATGTGGAAAACCCTAAAATCTTTGGTTGATACAAAAACTAAAGTCCCTTGTTTTGATAGTGGAAAACAATTTGAGTGCCATGGTGTGGTAAAAATAGTACGAGAAACATAGGAAATTGCTGAGTTATTCAATACGTATTTCGTTAAAAGTATTGAAGAAATATTGAACTCAATTGAAAAGGCCCCAAAATGGAATAGCCTTACTACTGTTAACAGTCACTTTTCTGAATTCAAACAAATTCAATTACCCGAGCTTTCCACAATTATACATGAACTGGAGAATAAGACTGCTAGTGAAATCGTTGACATTAAATTCATAAAACAGACCTTTGGAGTTATTGGTCATATATTATGTTATGACACATTTCCAAGTCAGCTGAAAACGAGTATTTAAACCACTATTCAGAGATTATCTGAATCAAAATAATTTGTTGATGACATCAATCAGGCTTTAGACATAATCATTCATGCGAAGCATCACTACAGTTAACCATAACAAAATGGAAAAAATCAATTGATAGTGATGATTATGTAGTTGCAGTTTTCTTGGACTTGAGAGCTTTTGAAACGATTGATCGCCAAATACTGATTGATAAGTTGAAAGCCATAGGCATACAAGATACTGTATTGAAATAGATCAAGAACTACCTAACAGATTGCAAACAGATCACCAATAACTTCGGTGTACCACAGGGAAGGGTCTTGGGTTATTTAATATTTCTATGCTATATTAGTGATATATATGATATACTATCATGACTGCGATTTTCTTAATTTATTCGCAGATGACACGTTACTGTCAATCTCAGGCAATGATACTGGTACTATGAACAAAATGAACGATTCCCTATCAAAGCTACAAGTATATTTCAATATCAACAAAATGAAACTCAGTGTGACAAAATGTAAGGCAATGATCCTAACCACATCCTTCAAATACAAAAACATCAATTCAAACCAACTCAATCTGGAAATAGATAACAATGAAATTGAATTCATAAACCAATTATATTTTGGAATCATACTTGATAATAGATTATTGCATGAACATTTTTCATACATAAGTAAAAAAATTAGTTAGAAACTTTACTTCTTCTCTAGAATTTCCTCGTGTCTTTCAACATACTCCAAAATTACAGTATATAACACCATTATCCAGTCCCACTTTGATTATTGTGGTAGCTTACTATACTCTCTTGATTCTAATAAAAGCTGCAAAATCGGGGTATGAGAATAATACTGAAGTGTAATCGTTTTACCAGCATTGCAGCGATGTTAGATTGTTTGCAGTGGGTATCGGTGAAAAACAGATTTTATAAATTGACAATGATTTTTATTTATAAGATATTACATAAGCTACTTTCAGATTATCTAAGTAAATTTACTACGATAAACTCCCAAATACATAACTATACTACTAGAGGAAATAATATGTTTCATCTTCCTAATTGGAAAATGGCAAACTCAATGAAATCGCTATTCTATAAAGGATTCGATGAGTTCAATAAGCTACCATAAGACATCAAGCAATCTAATACCATTTATGTATTTAAAACGTCACTATAAATCACCATTTATCATATCATAATATAAATTATTATATTATATTATAACATAATCAATCTTGTTCACAGAAATTTATATACTTTAAGTGCATTATTTTATTTTTTAGTATTTGTCTTTTTTTATTATATACCTATTAGTCTAGAAACATGTTTGTATAGCTATTTTTAATTTTTTATATAAGTATGCAGGCGGTCTTTTAGGTACCAAATTTGTTGAAAGTATAATTCTTCCCCGACCCCCTCAAAAAATTAAATTTCACAAAGTTCAAATTGAATGTAAAAACTATTTGTTATACTGAAATTGAATCGAATTATTGATATCTTGTACGGAATAAAGCAACCTCTTTATGTAAAATAATAATTCGTATTTACATTATAATATCATTATATATAACAATTCCGTCCTATACGGACATTTTCAAACTTATACCATAAACAACAAACTATAAACAAATTTATTGTTTGTTTATTAAACTTATACAATGAACAATAAACACGTTTATTGTATAAGTTTCAAAATGTCCGTATAGGACGAAACTGCAGTAACGTTATTTAGAAATAAAAGTGGTAAAAAGC
>WOGN01007525.1:0-11785 GCA_015342105.1 Leptinotarsa texana | reverse complement strand
TGAAATGAATGTTCCATCGTCTCAACCATCCTCTCATCTCATCTTTCCTCGATGACATGTTTGAACACCCTTCATACTGAACATTATGGTATGGTGCATTGTCTTCTCCTGCATTCAATCTGCTCTTTCGAAATTAGTGCAATAAACCCTTCATTCAAATCATTATTCCAACTCTTCTTATGTGTACGTGAAGCATGGATATATGTTGCATCCATATGAATTCTTCACGGTATTTCTTCATCTCTCTGAGGAAATCTGAATCGCCGATTTTTCCTTGAGCAATTTCCTATTTTTCCTCATTTTCCTCCATGTGAACCCTATTTTGTTCATCACTTTTCTCAGAGACTTATAAGCTCCTTCGTACCCATGTTCGTCAAACAACTTTTTATGTATGCGATGTAAGGTGTAATGTGATAATTGATTATACATCGACGAAAAATGCCCTTGTTGAAATCATCAAAATCTGATTTTGATGCTTTTCTTTGTCTTTTTTCATTAGGCGTTGAAAAAGAGGATGACTTACACCCGATGCTTTTGCACAACGCTCTTGAATTTTTTCAGGTCCCTGGTTTTACCATTATCAGCTTTTAGTTGCATGAAAAAAACTACATTGGCAATCACTTCCCTCGCTTGACCACACAAAACTTTTTGTTTCAATTTCGATTCGAATGCCATTTTCTCAGAGCCCAGACTTTTATCTGTGCCCTGAAGAATCTGTCCACTTCACCGATAGGAGTGAAGGTGATCGCATAGCCGACTCTTTAGCCAAGGAAGCGGCTGGACTGAGAATTGAGAATTTTAGAACACGGTGGCACCTACGGCCTGATGACTTCGACATTTTTGGCGACCCTGGGAAGTTGGCGCCAAAGAAATATCTGGCAATGACCAGAAAAAATCCACGCTTGACAGTAGAATTTCTGACTGGCTACTGTCAACTAAGGAAACACCTCCACAAGATGGAACTAGTGGACACACCTCTATGTGTGTAAACAGGAAGATGAAACTGTCAGGCATGTCCTATGCGAATGTCCGGAGTTATAGTCAATAAGATATTTCCATTTTTTGTGGAGAACATAAGGTGTCATGTGTTGACATGGTTAACACTTTTAGTGCTCATTTCACGAAAGCGGAAGAACAAAGAGAATGTGATCTCAATTTAATGGAAGATACAGTCGCACTCTGCCCAAACTCCATATTTCTCCACCCAATCAAGGAATATGAATTAATAAATTCTAATGCTAATGGATATGATCTTTTCTCTAGTATATCCAAGGTATACGGAATGAATATTAAAAATCAGTTACTATCGTTTCTCCTCAAAAATGAATTACTGTCGACCAACCAGCATGGTTTCATTCAAAATAAAAGCACGGAAACAGCTTTAAATGATTTTATAGAACACGTAGTAACAGCCTTGGATAACAAACTGCATATTAGTGGTTTCTTCATCAATTTTTCTAGATCATTTAACTGTGTGGATCACTATGTTCTAATCCAGAAAATGCATCGCTATGGGGTTCGTAGAGTTGCACAGGATTGGATGAGGTCATATCTAGAGAATAAGTCACAAACACTGAGAATTCAAGGTGTTCACAGTCAGTCCTTGGCCTGCAAGCAAGGAGTTCCACAAGGGTCTATACTCGAACCACTGCTTTTTCTTATCTATGCGGACGACTTGATACAATACTAAATAGTCTTTCAAAGGTACATATTGTAGTTGCATATGCAGACGATACAAATGTTCTTGTCACTGATTGTAATACATTAGCACTTGCAGAATCAACAGAATCCATATATGTATGAGAAAATAATTAAATGGGCTGAAAAAAATCATTTAGCACTGAATATCAGCAAAACAGCATTTGTCAAATTCACAATGCAGAACATTACCGAAACTCTCAAAATATATGAAGATAGCCAACTAGAGGTGACATCCAAACCAGAAACAAAAATGCTAGGTCGTATATTCTAGATCATAATCTGGAATGGAGTTCTCATATAGATTTACTATGTGATAAACTACGAAAGAAGTGTTATGCACTGAGATTTATGTCGAATCGTTGTGAAAGAGAGGTGCTCCTAAGTATGTACTATGCAACTATGTCACTTGCGCTATGGAATTTTGAATTGGGGTATGAGGTCTTCGGCTGAAAGAGTATTTACATTAGAAAAGCGCGCGGTCAGAATAATTGCTAGTTTAGGATGGCGACACTCATGTAGAAGCTCATTCAAAGAGCTGGAAATACTCACAGGTGCTGGTCTGTATAAATATGAGATGTGTCTCTACGTTCACAAGAATAAATAAAAATTTAGCGCAAACCAGCAAGACCACCCATACGCAACTAGAACCAGAGGGTTTTTGATAGCGAATCATCACCGAACCTCCCTCTGTCAAAAGAGTCACCTATACCTTGGACCTAAATTGTATAACAAGCTAGATCTTTCTATTAAGAACTCAATGAACATGTGCATCTTCAAAATACAATTGAAAAAATAACTTATCGAAAGAAACTGTTACACAGTTGACGAGTTTTATTAGTTACTCCCGATAAAAAAAACCGTTAATTACCTTCATATGTACAGTTTAGTAACTGTCGTGTTTTGTTGTTTTATATTCATATACTTATATTTGTTTTAAGTTATACATGGACGTCTTCCTTGTTACGGTATGTAAATGTTTATTGTCATGCTTTCACACTGTTCAATAAGTGAAATAATAATTATTATCATTATCATCATTATTATTAGTGTGTCTTCGGCGAGTCTTGACCTACACCTGCCGATATAAAGGAGATGTCTCCCAGAGACCTGTCCACCTTCCTAGAAAGAACAGGATGGACGATGACCTAGGAGGACAACTCCTTGGGAGGATGTACATTGGGTCACATGTAGCCTAAGTGCTGTGGGCTACACTCACCCCCCCTTCTCTACAGATACAGAAGGGGTTTCTGCCACGCGCATCTTCGGGGAAGTCCTAAGTGGAGACTTTGAAGTCGCTTCCTAGGTTTGACAATCCGTATCTCAGTACTAGCCTGGCGATTACCAGTTGATGGTTCCAAATTGTCGTAAGTTTTCATTATCACCTGGTTTCAACAACGTGGTTGAAGAAAATGTGACAGTGCCAATGTTACGAATGTTTGCTCGACTTGTCTTGAAACTAATCCGGTTTTAGACCTTTGCTAATTAGAAAGATACCATTCACCAGTCATATCGCGCACTTTTGCAACATTGTAATGTTTTCTGAAATATATTTTTGTTTTCAAGTTCGGTCACAAGCATCATACCTTCCGAAGAATTGAAGGAAATTAGGCGACAGTTTCAAGAGGCTACCAAAACACTGCAACAAGCTTTATCAGCTCTTCCTTCCTCTGGTTTCTGTCAGTCAAGTTCTGGAACATTCCCATGTGAGAAGAGTAGCTAGGTAATTGTGAAAATTACTAATTCTTGATGCCAATGATAGTATCCCTATTATTAGCATAGTATCTCTATCTCTGATTTCCTTGCATTTCTGAATGGAATATTAGATTGTTTCGAATTTTTTATCTGTTTTCATGAGTCTACTTCAAACTGTGATATATCAGTGGATATTTATTCAAACTGAACAAATTGAGTATCTAAGTTCTGCCTCACCCACTATACTGTCCAGACCTCTCTCCAACCGACTGCTATCTTTTCAAGTACTCCAATAACTCGGCCAATCAGGACTAGGCAAAACGGCTTTCGTTGACTTCATCGAATCCCGAGCAAGCAATTTTCATGTTGGCTGAATTATTCGACTT
The DNA here is from genome assembly GCA_015342105.1 of Leptinotarsa texana. Taxonomy (NCBI): domain Eukaryota; kingdom Metazoa; phylum Arthropoda; class Insecta; order Coleoptera; family Chrysomelidae; genus Leptinotarsa; species Leptinotarsa texana. The sequence continues at coordinate 8,006 of WOGN01007525.1, read as the reverse complement.
GTGTAACGTTGGCAAAAGTGTAATGATTCGAATTATGCTCATTTCGATTGATTTAAATAAGTATTCACTGATATATTACATTTCATAGTAGACTCATAAAAACGGACAAAACTTACGAAACAACCTAATATTTCGAAAGTGGAAGTTGAAGCAGTTACCGTAAATATCTTTAATGAAATAAATAAAAACACTCCTTTCTAATTACCACTAGTTGATTTCATTTATGCGAACGGTTTCGGGTTTAACTCCATCATCATGTATAAAACTAAAATGTGAAGTTTGAAAACTCGGTTGTATCGGAAGTTTTGAGGTGAGATGTAAGAACGGGTATTTGACCGACAGGTAGTTGTATGAACCAGGGTGTCAACTTTAAAATTCAACACTGAAGATTATATGAGTTGTTAAGCTTATAAATTCAAGAGTGGAGACCTACATAACTCGAGTTGATCGTTAGAGTTGATATATTTCTGGTTTTTAATTGATTTGTTACTTACCAAGGCTTCCAACAAATTCACACACAGGTCACTAAGAGACATCTCCTTTATATTGGCAGGTATAGGCCAAGACTCGCCAAACACACTCTCTTTGGCAACCTTGAGATGTCTCACGGTGGCCTCCGCGTAGGTGTAGCGACATTACTGTTGTTGCACGGCTTCTTCAACTTTCTTGAGGTTTGTACACCTCCTTGTACCACCTCACTTGTACACCTCCCTCCGTGGAGGTGTACAAGTGAGGGAGCTTTCCTGCAGAGAAGTGTGATGTAGTAGGTACGATAAATATTCCTATTCAGCTTTATGATCGTGTGAATGTTGTTGAAATCTCAGTGGTAGCATCGATTTCACATGTTTTGATTTTGGAAATAGATTTTTGCCAACCATTCGGTATCATCCCAGACCTTTACTGTGGACAGACAAGAATTTAGCACCCTCCCAAGTCAGTGCTATACGAACTATAGATAACTTAATAGCTGAACAGAGGACTGAACTAAATCAGCGACTTTCCGTAAAATGGGTCAATCTTTGGGCTGTACCAGTGACGGCACGTGCATTGGACAACAGGGAAGGCTAAAGTCATGAAGACTATATACACACAGAAAAGCCCGCCGGATGCGCTAAAATTTTTATGTAGTTGCACGTTCTGCTTAATACTGAAGTTAGAGCATGGGCACGAGATTGCGTAAAAATTGCATGAGGAGCTATGGAATAGTTTTGCGCAATTGACTTTTGCCTGAAATCATAGGTGTCACAAGTACGATTTAAAACATCAAACAAATCGTCAGCTGTGCGTCCAGATGAAACATCATGAAAACCCATAAAACGTTCTACCACATTACCACCTTTGACATATCTAAAAATGATTGAAAGTTGTGATGTACAGGTATTATAGGTAGTTTCATATATTTCCTATGCAAAAAAAAGAAACACTTTCGATCTCTTGCTTATATTTTCCCTAATAACATATGCCACACTGACTATAAGCTCATTTTGGATTGTTTTTGAGGTGTCCGAAAAAACGCCAAAACGCTACATTTCAAAAAAGTGTCAAATCCTGAATCATATTTGCACAATAACAATAAAACTTCCTTGTAATTGCCACGATTATACGAATCTTCGGTTTCATCCTGTCCATGAAAAGCTAATTTTTGAGAACCCAAATAAGTCGTAATATCGATAAGTCTTTTTAAATTCGGCCGATTTTCACTAACCTGATTATTAAAAGAAATTATGGCCTCTTTTTGAGCTGTATCTGAAGCTGTTGCTATATTCTGTTCGCTAAACAATTTTAATTTACAAAACGAAAATATATGCTCCTTAGATTTCAAATTTCTTTCTGTAGAACGAGGTAAATTCTTTAAATCGGAGTATCCTATGTTAGACCACGTTTGGTATTCAGATTGTACGGAAAATAAAACACAGGGCCAACAAAAAAGTTTTTCTCGTTTAATGAAGCCGGTTAACCAATCACATTTATCGTATCAAATAATATTGAATCCTCGATTTTGCCGTGACGTTTCAATTGAAATCAAATTTGGTTGAGGCCTTCCCAGAGTTTCAATAATGTTAAATTTATTATCATAAGATAGAGACATCCCCTTCGTGAGTTCAACGTTGGACAAGTTTAAAGATGCTAGATTTCCAAGTACTTGGGATATTGAAAGTGCTTACTGGCAAATTTCTATCGCCGAGTCCTCAAGACTCTCAACTGCTTTTGTTGTTCCCACACGAGGTTTGTTCCTGTTTATTCGAATGCCCTTTGGCCTCCATAATGCTCCGGCTACATGGCTTACGCCTTGGCCTTTGTATTACATCACGAGGTAATCTGCTATATCCAGCCTCATTCCAAGTGGCAGATTAGGGTGGACATTTCTGTTCATCCCTAGCCACCGCCTTAGATTGAGGTGAGCACTTCTGTTCAGCTTCGGGATTGGTTTTTGTTTTTGTTGTTTCTGTTTTTGTATTTCATTCATGTGTGTTCCTACGAGTAGCAAGGGAAGAGTTGGTCACCTCTGGCAGAGCCCCACATTACCAGAGGTAGGCTGATTACAATGAGGTTTGGCCCAGTTCCCCAAGTGGATCGTTCGTGACCACATATCACCCTGCGGCCATTCAGCTGTCGGCGCGATTCGTTACACCTTAGGTTGGGTAGGCTGCTCCACGGTGGCATGTTTTGCAAAGTCTTTTGTAGGGTTTTAGTTCCCCTTGCCCTACTTATTTCTGCCACTGACCAGGAGTCCGGCGATCCCGTCCGTAAGACCACATTGGCTTCTCGGACAGGGCCTCCAATCTCTTGGCCGTTTCCATACCCGCCACCTGGAGACTTGCCCGATAGGTAGCCTAACCCACGAGTTCGTTCGGGCTATCTCAAATCGAAAGTTTATGTAACGCGACCTGGAAAAACAGAAACTAAGAGAGAAAAATATATTGTTTTTCTGTCAGGCAGTTCAGAAAGAACATTTTATTGATATTTAATGATATTTTCATGTAAAAGATGAATAATAGTGAGGTTGAAATCAAATGTCCCTCATGTTGGCACTCATCGATTGCAAAATATATTACTAATATTCCCTCCAATGAACAAACATTTAAAAAATGTTTATGCAGGGTGGTGAAGTCACGAAATTCTCTGTTCTGAATTTGAACTACAAGAACTCCGCAGACAGTTTCGGAATTCAAAAAAGTTATGTTTATTAGATAGAGAATTGAAAAAATTTTCATGAAAAATATCATAAGACCCCTCTTTCCACGAAAAAAGTTGACTTTTTTCAACATAATTTACTAAAATTGATTTGTTTCATGTATGACTCTGATCTTGCACCATTCAAAATTTGAAGAGTAGTTGATAATTAATTTTGTTTGAAACTCAAAGTTAATTATTTCTAAATGATGTTTTTGAAGCAAATATCGAAGAATACTTGAATCAAAGGATCTGTTTTTGATAAAGGCAGAAAACCTTCGCTTACAACTGCTGCAACGATTTAAAGCTGAAAATTATATACCACTTAAAAAGGATTCAACTCAAGGAAGAATTGTGACAGTTCAATTACCTTCAGATGGAATTAGAGAATCAAGAGACGAAGATATTTCGAAGAAACCGGCTGTGAACATTAAGGCGAAGGATTCGACTGAGAATCTACGAAGGGAAAAGGATACAACAAACAGAAGCGATTTAAACTTGGTGAAGAAGAAAAAATCAAAATAAGGGGTTTCTGTGAATTTCAATGAATTCGAAAATTTTGGAAATAATTTTAATAAAATATTTGGAAAACTTATTGGGATTTTCATTCAGCTATCTTTTTATTACCATTCATCTTGTTCAAAGCTTCCTTTCGATCTTCAATTCTCAACTTCTATTATCCATGAAGGGAGAATTCAATTTTGTCAATTTATCCAATAAGGTTATTTTTTTAAACTTTCAGCGATTGAACATGAAATGCTACTAAAAAATGTATATGATGAAATTGGCCGATTGTTAATGGTGGTCAAGAACCACAAGTCAGCTTATATACTCCTGATCTATTCGACACTAAAGTTTAGTCTTCACTGTTTTTAATGAATTCAGTTAGACTATTATTCGTTTTGTAAGATACTTTCACCCATTCTTCCTTCAAAAAATGGGCAATATTACTGGTTGCTTCACCCAAATATGACAATGTCCTGTAACTGAAGTTATCGCATCTTGAATTTGGGTAGACTAGGTCCATGGCTCGATTTTGTAGTTTTTTAGAAATAATGGAGTCTATAATATCTACCTTATAACCGTTGTTGACCGCGATTTGTTTGATCAAACTCAACTCTCTCTGAAGATTACACTCATGTTCATGTTCATTTTTATTTGTCGTAATGGTTAAGCCAAGGTGTTTTATTGAATTATTTACCTCCCTCTCAGTGGTGAATTTTATTGTCGGGTGGATGGAATTGACATATTCAGTGAACTGGCCTAATTGTCTATCTTTACCAGTAAATTAGACTCAGATATCATCTACGTATCTGTACCATTACAAGAAACCGATTATTATGGATTTTATACTCTACGATAGCCATGAAAAATTTGCCATCAAGAATCTCAAAGGGTTTCCCATTATTAGTTCTTCACTGCATGAGTAGAATATTTTGTCAAACGAAATAATTTGAAGATAGACAACCTGATGCCCTAATCCATAATCTGCCTGATGTCTTTGACAGAAGAAAAATTGAATCCTTGCCAGGATAACAAGGTCATCTACATAAGCTACATGAAGTTATTAGGGTAGCTTGTAATATCCTCCAAGGCACGTTGGACGTTTTGTTCACAGTTGGTGCCTGAGGGAGCAGATGTGTGTCAACCCCAGCAAAACTGTGTTAATACCCTTCACCAAGAGAAGGAAACTGGACGATCTAACGCCAATTTCCCTTAATTTTGAAGTCAGTCAATTTGGAACGGAGGTGAAATATCTTGTCATTGTCCTTGATAAAAGACTCACCTGGAATGCTCACTAGGAAAAAGTTTTACACAAAGCCAGACTGTCTCTATGGACATGTCGAAGGATTTGTGATAAAACTTGGGGCATAGGTCCCAAACAAATCTATTGGATTTATGTGATGATTGTCAGATCACTTATAGTGCAGTTGCTTGGTAGCCGAAAGCTTCACAGAAAACGGCCCAAGCGAAGCTCTCTAGCTTACAGAGACAGGCTTGTCTGGCTATCACTGATGCCATCAGTACCACAGTGGCCATGGAGATCTTTCTAGATCTACCAACTCTCCACATTTTTCTGGAGAGACAGGCTAGATGAACTGTATACAGAATTTTGTACATTACCAATTGTACAAATCAGTTAAATGCGGAGTGCAAAAGACTGTTGGTTGACACTGGAAGTTACAGCACTCTGAAAATGACCTCTGACTTTATGCCTCCAACTGTCAACTACGTACTGCCTTATAAAATACTATTCCCGAGTAGAGAGGACTGGATCCTCCGAGAGAAGGAGATATTAAAAGCAGATAGTTGTTGGTTCACATATGGATCAAACACACCTTCCGTTTCTGGTGCAGGTGTTTTCACTCGCAAACCCAGAACAGATATATCTACCTGCCTAGGTACTTATGCGACTGTATTTCAAGCGGAAATTTACGCTATTGAATTGATAAATTCAACCTCACATACAAGTTAATAAAAATATTCTCGGACAGTCAAGTTGCGTTGGAAGCTCTTGCCCCCTACCAAGCAACGTTCAAATTGATAGCTGGTAGGTAATGAAGCTGCTGACTCTCTTGCAAAGGAGGGTGCTGCAAGTGGCTTCATCAGACCAGAACCTGTAATTGGCATCGCTTTGGGCTTTGCCAAACAAACATTGAACACCTGGATGGCAAGAAGATTTATGGACTTCTGACAGAATCTTCCAGAATTGGCTCATTCCAAGGCGTTTATCCACCCTTAGAAGCTTGATATCAAACTGTTGTTGGACTACAGTAGAGATGAACTACGATGTCTAACAGGCCTTCTTACTTGTCACCGTCATTTGAATCATCATATGCAGAGACTTGGACTGTCGAAAGACAGTGTGTGTCGCCTCTGTTAGGAAAACGATGAAACAGCAGAGCATATACTTTGTGCCTGCCCCACTGTGGACCGAATCAGGTTCTTAGAGTTCGACAGATTCGTATTCTTACCATCTGACCTGAAAGACCATTCACCATACAAACTAATTGGCTTCGTTAGAGAGCTGGGTTTATTTACTCGAGTGTGAATAGGTGTAAGCCACAATAAATCCTTGTGGGTTGCGGTGGAGGGTCGAATAGACCCACTCACTTTTGACATAACCTAATCTAACCTAATTAGAAAGAGTTATTTATACCCAATTTCGGCTTGGAATCGTTAGAGGCTTGAATCAATATTATAAGGATTTCTGAGATTTTCACGGTAGGTGCCGGTACAAACGACACCACAGGTCTAATCGGGAAATTGGTTTTGTGTAATTTAATAAGACAATACCATTTCAGTGGTTATGGATTCATGATCAATGCTTTACATTTATCCCTTACATTCATAATCAGTTCTATTTTTTTAAGAGTTTCCTGATACATAGCTATAGGGTCATTCTTTAAAATCTCGTAGCTCCCTGAATTGAGGATATTCAGAGTTTTTCCTACCTAGTCATTTTTATGTAATGCAATAACCATTCGACCTTTATCTGCTCTCGTAAAAATCACTTCATTATCTTGAGCTTTTTGCTTAATTGATTTTGCAATTCCGATTTCTGTTTACTGTTTTTTGAATACGTTACTGAGAAAGGATTCAAGTCAGGAAAGAATGGGTGGAGAAGAAAAAGTTGAAAAAAAATTTGAGGTTGATTATCGAGAAAGAATTTCTATTTATTTCAATCGATTCGACAATTCTGAGAATATTTCAAGAACCTATTGAATTTTCATTCAGCTGTTCTTTCACTTATACATCCATGTTGACGACGATAATCAATTCGTCTCTATTGACTCAAGAAATAATAATGTTTACAATTGAAACCCATAATCTCACTTTCATTTAGGAGAGTAATTCATAGAAATGAAAACCAAAATCTCTGCAACTTTTAAAATTATGCCTTCTTAGTCTAGGCAATCGAAGAAAAATTAGGTATTCCGGTTTTATGTTAATACTTTTTAAACTATAAAAATATGAGGAACTGAACAACAAGATTGTCAAAGAGAAAAAAATTTCCCATAAAAAATTCCATCTGAAATTACATTATTTATAATTTTAATTTTACGCTGAAAATAAAGTTACGCCGCCTGTATTACCACAGACGTGTATCCGCTGGAAATAATTCCACAATAATTTTGTGTGAAACAATAGTAATTTTCCCTCGAACCGATTTCCTGGAGTCTTTGAAGTCCACTAGATACTTGTTAAGACAACAAGAGGATTCTTCCGAATTATTGAGGTTCTTGTTGAACACTCTTCGTGAGCAAAAAAATAGCAGAATCAATACTCGTAACCGCTCTGGATTGAATGATTCCATACAATCTATCTCGTCTAGTGTTTCTAGATCTTTCGCTGGAAAAATCCTCACTTGTTTACTTTGTAGTAAATGTTCGAAAGGTAGGAAAAACGTATGTGAATTTCTGGAACTTCAAGTAGCGTTCCCTAATATGATTAATAACCAGTCCCTGCAAAGCTTATTGTTAAATCATCTGTAAATGGAACGTTTATGCAGATTGCTGATACTTTCTCTCTGATACAGCTCATATGTGCATTTTATAAACAAGACAAGGAAACTCTCCAAGCTGAATAAAGATTATGTGAATATGAGACAAATGAAAATTCCTATATTTTTACCACTTTTATTTGTAACTAACATTACTGCAGTTTCGTCCTATTTGGACATTCGCAATTTTATACAATGAACTAACAATGATTCATTACATTCGCTAATATATACCATTCAGGTACTTGATTGAGTACCTGAATTTACAGTTCACAATGCGCATGTGTCAATTCAAAAACCGGAGAGTAAATTAAATCGATTTAGTCAT
>WOGN01007524.1:0-11786 GCA_015342105.1 Leptinotarsa texana | reverse complement strand
ATTTTTCAGCTTTTATTAATATTTCAATTTTTATTTGTTTGGTTGTTGTTTATATGTTATTTCTTTGTAATTTCAGTTTTTTGTTTAATAAAATTGTTATTTTTGCTTAATCTTATTAATTTTTTAATTGTTTTTTTCAGGGTTTTCAAATCAATTTATATTATATTAGACAATGGAAGTACAAACTAATGTAATACACCACGAAACATTGTCAACCACCTTTAAACGAATATATATCGTTATCAGCTATTTTTTAACAAATTCCTGTTAAATATACTTTATTTATCCACTCTCAAAAAGGCTATACTATATACAAATAACCAACTGATCGTTAAAGAGTTGTACTATTTCTCAGTAACATAATTATGCCTGAGGTTTTTTTAAAACGTTCGATGTGTTGAAAGGAATAAAGGTAAATTGAAACCGTCCCACGGAATTTTTCAGTTTTTTCATTTACTGCAAATTATTACTTAGTGAAATAGGAGTCTCTTGGGGTGATATTTTCGTTTCAAATCAACTCGAAGTTTTGAAGATTAATGTTCTCAAATTTGTTACTATATTTAGAACTAGTGACCCGCCTCGTCTCCGCACGGGTACAATGCTGATACTAAATATAAATTCACTCACCGAAAATTTAAGGACATGGAGAAACAGGGATGAAAAGGTAATTTTATTTTGTGAACGCACCTTTTCCCCTTGCTGTTCACTTTTGTGAATATTGAATTTATAACCTTTGTTTTTTCTTAGTTTTACAAAGAATAATTTTCAAATGGATACTATATTTCTATATAATACATGCTCTCCCCTAGGTTAAATTGTAAAACAGCCTTGTCTGAACTTTCATTGATTTTTGTATCTGCTTCTTCTACTAGCCCGTTTATTATTATTATTATTATTGCACATTTCCGAAAATTTAGCGATACGAAGAAACAGCGATGGAAAGGTAATTTTCATGTGTACCTAAACGCACCCCTTTTATCTCCAGTGTGGGCTCCCCAGTTGGAATATTTAGAAATTCTTTCTTATTGCACATTTACAACATAAAACGAATCCACATAAAAAATGTCAGTGTCCAAAAATTTTGCGGTACGAAGAAACAGTGATGAAAAGGTAATTTTCATATGTAAACGCGTCCCTCTTATCCCCAGGTGTCGCCCCAGTTGTAATATTTGAAAATCCTTTCTTATTGCACATCTACAATATAAAACGAACCTACATACAATATTTCAGCCACCAAAACTTTTGCGGTACCGAGAAACGGTGATGAAAAGGTAACTTTCCCCAGCGGATGGCACCCCAGTTGGAATATTCAAAATTCCTTTATTATCGCACATCTACAACATAAAACAAATCTTTATTCATATATATGGAGGGAGCGTTCGATAAAACAACCTGTACCTGTACCCCTGGTAGTAGGAGATGCAGCGATGCAGTTGAACCCAGGTTTGTGTTCAATAAACCCTAAAAAATACAAATGAAGCAGAACATAGAGTCGGATGATACAAATGCAATGCGGATTTATACAGACTGCTTAAAAACCAAAGAAGGCTCAGGATGTGGAGTGTACTACAGATCACTAAGCCTAAGAATTAAGTAGGGAATGGGAAGAAATACCAGCGTGGTCAAAACAGAACTGGCTGGTATCTCAATTGCCGTAAAAGAAATAACCAAGAAAGGAATTTATGGCAAAAACATAACAATCTGAACTGATAGCAGACAAGCAGCAAACAAGCCCTATTAGCCTTGAACAGACAACGTATAACCTCAGGGCTAGTAGAGTGTCACCAAGATTTAGCCAAAGCCTCGGTAGATAATAACATTATTCTGATGTGGGTTAAAGGACAGGAGTAGAGGTAATTGCATTGCCGACTCTTTAGCCAAGGAGGCGACTGGACTAAGAATTTCAGGACCCAGTGGCACCTACGGCCTGATGACTTCGACAATTGCGGAACTAGTCAAATGTTACACCCATGCTCAATCCTTAAACGGATGGGATGGAATCAAAGGATGCAATATTGCCAGGATCTCTTTGGGCGAACCTGGGAATTTAGTGCCGAAGAAATGTCTGGCGATAACCAGGAAAAATCTACGCTTAATAGTAGGATTTCTGACTGGCCACTGTCAACTATGAAAACACATCCATTATATGGGGCTAGTGGATACACCTCTATGCAGGATGTGTGAACAGGAAGATGAGACTGTCAGACATTTCCTATATGAGTGTCCGGAGTTATCGTCAATAAGAGAGTGTGTGTTCAAAGAGTCTAGGCCTACACCTACCGATATAAAGGAGATATCTCCCAGTGACCTGTCCACCTTCCTGAAAAGGACAGGATGGGCTATGACCTAGAAGGACAACCCCTCGAGAGGATGTAGAATGAATCACATACGGCCTAAGTGCTGTGGACTTACACTCACCCTCTCTACTCTACAGGACCCACGTATACAACGCCAAGAGAAAAATCCAAGGGATTTAGATCTGGAGATCTCGGTGGTTAGTGAATCGGGTCAATCCATCTCTGTGGACAATTTCAGTCCAAATACTTTCTCATGTTTCCCGCAAAATATACCAACCTCTTTGCTTGAGGCACTCTAAAAGTTATAAAAGAGGAGTAAAAAGATATTTTATAAAAAAAGTGACCAAAATGTCGCCATTTTGAACATGTGAGAAGTGAGAAATTATTTGAAATTGTCATAAACCACTGACACACGGATGACTGGAGTTTTATTTGATTTTTTTTCTGAAATCTCTGAAAACTCAATTATCCTTTGGCTTAATAGCTGTTGAGTATCAATGCACGCGGACTGTATTTTCTGTCATATGAATATGAATGTTGTCCTTTTGCGTGATTTTGGTAAATAGAGAGAGAGAGAGAGAGAGAGATTATTTTAAATTGAACTGAACTGTGCTCACCTTGAGATTTCCAGCGACTCGTTACTCTGAAGAAATTTCACAGCAACCCCAATCTTCTGCATCACTTGGAAAGATTTTCGAGCATTCAAGCAACTCGACTCTTCTCTCGCACTCTCGACCATTTTTGAGGGAATATAGTATACGGGGGGTGCGCGATATAGGCACTCAGTAATATTCGCGTACTTAATGCTTCTAGAAAACATCGTTGTGAAAAAAATTAAAATAATAAATATTTGAAATTGAACTCACTAATTTGGAGGTAAAAAGTGAAGAAACAACCCATTATAGCAGGATTGTTTGTCGGTTGGAGCTTAGCTCCCTTACCCTTGCAGCTAATTTTTGTCAGAAGGACAAATGGAATACCGGTATAGTAGTTTAATTATGATCGCGATAGAGAAAGCTCATCAACCTAACAATATTGAAATTTTTAAAAATGTATGCAAATAACTGGACATAGGTAGAGATATTGAGATAATTTTTGTTTCGACGATAATTCAAAACTAAGAGTACGTTTACTAAAGTCAAATTGAAAAAAAAATGAATGATAATGTTTTTTGATGATGGTGTGTGAGCTTCCACGACCAGCTCCGCATGTTTTCAGGCCATCCGTTTCGTCTGCAAATGCGTTGGACATCATAAAAGCCAACCATTGCCTGTGATCCACCTCGTTACAATAGACGTAGATCACTTCGACCATTGTCGCGACATCTTCGATTATATCTGCCGCAGTTACAGATGAAACGCCGCGTCTAAAATCCTGCAGACCACGAAAGCAACAGATGATTTGATTCTATAATATTTTCTGAAGTGGGTGAGTTGAATAAACTTGCCTTCGGGAGGTTGTGGATGCAGGAAACGTGACCAATTGCGATGCCATTATTCCATTTCGGATACCAGCTAACGTTTATTAAATAAGTATGTGACAATTTTAATGGATTGAATTGAAGTCCTGTGACTCTTCGGTTTTCAAATTTACATAATTACTTGGCGAGGTGTGTGCGTAGTTATACGGTGTTGATCAGTGCAACTGTGGATAAAAATTGCATTTTCAGTTCGAACTTGATAGGATCACAAAATAACATGTTTAATGCAGTGACGGCTCGTGCATTGAAGAAGAGAGAAAGCTAAAGTCATAAAGACTAAATACACACAGAAAAGCCCGCCGGAGGCGGGCTTTTTTTGCTTAACACTAAAGTTAGGGCATGGGCATGACAATGCGTAAAAAGTGCATGAGGAGCTATGGACTTTATTTTAGTTTGTAAAGCATTCAAATGGCCGGCCATGACCGCAGCCCCATCATAGGTTTGCGCAATTAACTTTTTCCTAAAATTGTAGGTGTCCCACGTACGAATTGAAAAATTAAACAAATCGTCAGCTGTGTGCCCAGATGACATCATGAAAACCCATAAAACTTTCTATCACATTACCATCTTTGACATATCTAAAAATGATTGAAAGTTGTGATGTACAGGTAATATAGGTAGTTTCATCAATTTCTCATGCAAAAAAAGAAACACTTTCAATAATCTCCTTGCTTATATTTTCCTTAATAATATATGCCACACTGTCTGTAAGCTCATTTTGGATGGTTTATGAGGTGCCCGAAAAAACGCTACCGTTTAAAAAAGTGCGAAATTGTGAATAATATTTGTTGTTATTGCCGCGATAAATAGAATCTTCGGTTTCATTGTGTCCACGAAAAGCTAATTCTTGGGAACCCAAATAAATCGTAATATCGATAAGTCTTTTTAAATTCGACCGATTTTTCCTAAACTGATTATTATAAAAAATTATGGCCACTTTTTGAGCTGTATCTAAAGCTCAAGAATATATGCTCCTTAGATTTAAAATGTCTTTCTGTAGACCAAGGTAAATTTTTTAAATCGAAGTATCCTATTTTAGACCACGTTTGGTATTCGTTTTGTACAGAAAATAAAACACAAGGCCAACAAAAAAGTTTTTATCGTTTAATGGAGCTGCTTAACCAATCGCATTCATCGTACCAACTAATATTGAATCCTCGATTTTGTCGATTATCTGACGTTTTGATCGAAATCAAATTTGGTTAAGGCCTTCGCAGAGTTTTAGTAATGTAAAATTTATTATCATATGATAAATACTTGAAATTATTCGTCAGCAACCAATCGACTATATCGTCAAGATTTTTTTATTTCGTCCAACTTATCCATAAATGAAAAAAGAAACTTACCGAAAAGTGAAAACCTGAAAACACCTTGAAATTGAAAGAAAACACTTTAAAAAACACATTAAAAATATTACCAAAAAGTACTGCTGTAATACAATAATGCCTGTTTCATACACAAATAACAACTATTATCAAGAAACTCTAAAACGATTTACCTAAATATTTTTCAGTCCTGGTCCGTCACGACATCCCATCCGAATAATTGAATAAAAAACATACGCAGTCGTACACTAACGGTGACCAACTGGAGGCTAGCCTCCTCTAAAGTTATAATTTCTGCAACTGAAATTACAACTTGGGACGTATGTCGCTGGTTGGATCGGTCTCGTGGAGCCTGTGTATTTTAAAGCGGTCAGAGGCTTGGCTCCCTTGCAACGAATGGCATTAATTATTTCGGGTTGATGGTTTATTTATTATTCATTCATGGGCGGTGCGTTTGAGTTTTGATGATGCAGGATACAGTGTGGAACGTACTAAGTAGTGAGTGATAGTGTTTTTTCGGGCAAATTATGTACTTATATTGAAAAATAATGGTAAAGTAATGACAACCAAGCATTTTTAGAAAAAAAAATCATAATTATTTGTCAATATCTTTTAATTTATTGCGATGATATGATAAGCCTCAAAATTTTATGGGGAGGCTAAGCCTCTCTTGCCTCCTCTGACAAGCCGCCGCTGGTTTAATGTAATACATGTCACAAAATTCGAATTTTTCATTCATACTATATTTAATATATACTGGGTGACCCATCAAAACATCAAAACTTCTCAGAATCTTCCTCATGTTATACGATTGTTTGTGATATTTGAGATATGTGTTTATTATTGGTTCTATTAGAATTTTTGGCTAAATAAATATTTTTAATTCTGTTAAAATATTTTTAAATTCATTTTCCTAGTAACACTTTTATTCGAAAATTGACTCTGACCTCGAATTCTGCTTCGATAGATTTTGAAAATAATTTCGATTTGTTACCCATTTTTTATGAATCGTATCAATATTGCGACCTACAACGCTACACAACCTACAAAAGATATCACTCATTCATCCCCATTCCCATGCAATGGTTTTTAGGTTTTAGGACGCCTATTGTATTTACGCGAAAACAAGAAATAATGAAATCTACTTCGATTTTATTCTTGAGAAAAATTGTCAAAGAGTTGTTATATGCATCAACATGCATTTTTTATTAGCACAAGTTTATAACATCATCATTTATCAAAAAGAAATTCTATTCACTTCCATTGAAAAATTTTGAAACTTTAACTTTACACAGTAATATTATGTAAAATTATGTGTGTTGTATTTCTCAATAAACTTAAAATTTATGAACAAAATTCGTCATTGAATGTAGTCATTTCATGAATAACACTGGACATCTTTTTTTTAAAATGTTTGTAGTGGTTTGCAACTGGATTGTTTTTAGCTAGACATGTGTCTAGTCAACTTATTGTATTAAAAGTTTTGTCTTCCATTATCTTAAAAAAATATATAAAATACAGAAATTATCGATATTTTAAAATGATATGTTTCACAAATTACTCTGATGATTCTCATAATTATTGTACGACAGTTAATCTGGTTTAAATGTGTGAAAATCCTTGGTATCTTTTATTTATCACGGAATTCATCAAGAAAATATAATTTCCAAGATAATTTTTTTCAAGTCAAAACACAAGCACTGTGCCTATGTGAAAGTAGCGATTCACATTGGATTTGAATCCTGGAGAAACTTTCTGAGGAAGTTTATTCCTCATAAACGCACTTTTTCAAATGAAAGAGTTCTTGAACAGTGGAATTCAAGGTTTACTGAGTTGAATCTCAAAACGATGAGCAGCCTGTCCGTCAAGTATTTCTGATATGTACCGCTCCTGTTGGAATCAAATGTGCCAAGTAACTTAAACATCTTTCCGTGAAAGTATCCAGATGTTCCAGATTATCAAGGCTGCAAGTGATGTTCGAGTCTCCAGTCAAGCGGATGGCTCTTTTCTGGATGGAATCCAGCAGTTTCAGGGTATGTTTAGGGACAGAACGCCATACATGAGAACAATACTCCAAAGAAGATCTGATATGAGCTTTATAGAGCATCAAAAGTTGCTGAGGTCTGTGCAGTTTTCTGGTTAGAAACTCTGTTTCAAGCTTTCGAGAAGCAGTCTTTGCATTTCCAGCGACATGCCAAGACATAGTGGGGTCCATTTAAAACCCCAACAAACTTATCGAAGTAGAAAGCGGAATTGTCTGTCCTGACATTATTATATCTGGATCGGAAACATTTATCTTTTTGGAAAAACCGACGCTTACGTTTCTGTGGCATTGAATTGAACACTTTTATATCCTTATTAAGATATACAACTTCCTGCTGCCGGTGCCGGTGAAGAGGTTCATCCAAATGGAATGACGAAACAAGTGTGCTGTCATCAGCAAAGTAATATATTTGATTCTACGTTTGTTTCAATAAGTCGTTGATGCAATAAAAAGAGGGTTTGAGACAATATGGATCCCTAGGGAATACCAGCGTTGATGGTAAAAGTATTCGAGAGTTCACCATCGACGGCCAATTGCAGATAACGTTGTTTCAGGAAGCTGGAGAGCCATACACGGAAATTATCCGACAAGTCATAGTATAATTATGTAAAATTTAACCATTCGTTAGTGTTCAGAGGTATAACATTCCCCAGATATGCAAGTCACAGCTCTCAAATCAAAACGAATTGAACTACCGACCTATAGTGCTTGGTAGTTGAAACATATTCTTCCAGGTACAACATATTGTTACGAAATATCTAACGCCGCCGCTGACCCAATTCCACGAAGGGGTCTACGTCACACGCACGTTGCCTCCATAGGCGATTAACTAGAAAATTATAGAAAGGGAATTCCAACGATGTATCTAGAATTTCGAGATACATCTATCGTACTATATAACCGGCGAATTCCTTCGGCAGAGATCATTATTAGTAAGAGAGTGGTAAGATTAGCAAGCGAGTATTCTAAGTGAATTATAATCAGTGCAGTAGTTGTGTATTAAGTGAATAAAAGTTGTCTGAGTATTATTAGTGTTGTTGTTTTTAAAAACGAACCCCAAGTAAATATCGTAACAATACTCACTCAAAGATTCTAGATGTCTGATGTCCATCATTGTGGAAATAAACCAATGACGAATCTTCAAAAATACATATCCCAATAATACCATTGCAATGATCATATAGGAATTCTTAACACCAATATTTACTAGACTACCACACATCACCAAGATAATCTGAAAAATATTGAGAGCAAGGAAGTATTAGTATATTCATGTATGAAATCATTCAAATGATTATAGATTGTACGACATAGTTCACATATTTTTTCAGAAATATTCATGGTTTTTTATGTTACCAACCTAATATCTCATATCAGATACAGAAATTTACTCGATATCTCTCTATTTATCAGGAATTCGGAATATTTCTTATATCAGAATATACTGATATTCAAATGAACTGGAATTGAATCATTTACTACATTGACGAATTGCAGTCAATGTATGATTCAACAAACTGACAAACAGTTTTGAAATGATATTTCTTGTCACGAATATTCCACTATCCGGAACATTATTTGTTCCCAAAACAAAACACTGAATTTCTCAAGACACTCTCAACCTCATCAGACTTTGCATGTTCAGCACATGTTTCCTTTTTCAGGATAAATTTCACAAACGAGAGAGGACTTTTTTGAAACCAGAGCCAAGTTCGATATGTACATGAAGTCACTGTTACATTGTCTCATGGTTTCCCCATCATCAGTACCGGACATAGTCACTTCAGAACGGTGTAAATTGTCTGAATATCACGACCAAACGAATATAATTTCAGCTAGTCATGAGTCATGTGGTTTTCGTGAATTCGGTTTGTTCAAAAAGAGTAGGTATCATTTACTTTCAAAACAGATCGAATCCCCGAAAAACCACTCTTCTCTCTGACAAACTAGAAAACGTCTCATTAGGAAATAGTGAAATGATATTTGGGTGTGCAGCAGGTCAAAACAGTGTACTCTTTTAACACAGATTTCAAGCTTTCGATAATCTTTATTATCATTATCAGACATGCTAAAATAAGAAAAAAAAAACGATTACATCCATAAAGAGAGATCAGTCAAAACAACTTACAGTGTATGATGTTGAGCGGCAAGATTACCTATTATATGTGAAACTATTTTGTGTGGAAATTACTCAAAAAATTGAAAATATTTTTATAGTATATGGATTTCAAAAACCTACCTGGACTGCATCCAACATAACTCTTGGCAGGGTTTCATCAATGGCTCCCATGTCTTTGGAAAACCGGTTCAATATTCTTCCAGACGGAGTGGTATCAAAGAACCTCATCGGAGCATTTAAGAGAGATTGGAACATATTCGAGTGTAAATGTGTGGAGGATAACATGCATAATTTGTAGAAGGCGAAGGAACGAGTAAGAGTCAATATTACAGCAAATACGATCAAAAGACCATAAATATACATAGCATAATTCGTTTTTAGTAGTTTATGAATGATGTGATGTTCTTCAATAGATTCGAACATTGATTCAAAAGGATTACTTGATCCCGTGTCATTATTCACTATTTCGTATTTGTAGTTATACGAAAATGTACTTTCATTTCTCAGATGGTACACTACTGTGTTCTCTGTAGTTGGGTCGACAACATGAGCATATTCTGAATGCCTTATTTGTTCTTGATCAGTCCTGTAAATGGAAAGAATATCAACAGTAACTCATCAATGATCCCGAAAAAAAAGTTAACGTTATCCAATACCAGACGACATTGTTTTGACTGATGCTTAGCTCAGCTGGTTCAACTCTCCTCAAAAGACAACCTTTAGTATGAAAGGGCATATGTGAAGTTTTGAAATCGTTATTTATTTCACCAAAGTAGAGCATTTCTTTCGAATTGAAATGGTTGACAACGGAAGAAACGTTACTGATACTTGCAATTTCAGTAGAATACGTCTTTAGAAGTGTTATTAAGGGACAGTAGAGGGATCTCCAAGCTGCTCTGAGGCAATTTATATTGGATGCAAATCGCTGAATAGTTTATTTTCGATGCATACTCTTGGAAAGCGTGTTACATAAGCATTCCGTTTTTGGAATAAGATAATTTTCTAGAATGTTAAGTTCAAAGAGTATCGACTTCAACGCCAGCATCATCGTATGCGATGTTTTAATTTTTTTCGAATTTGGTTTCTGATATCATGTTCTGTGGTTATGAAGTTTTTTGAATGGAAATTCTATCTAGAATCTTGAGATTTAGACGGTGCTTCATCAATTATATATTATCTTCAAATCAGTGTCATAATGAATGTGTGTTTATCTAGAAAATCAAAAAAATATATAAAATTTTGATATGTTAGGTAACTTCATGAATCATCAATTTTCAAGGAGGCATTATGTATATAGAGATATAAATTATGATAAAGGAAATATTTCTATAGAAATTTAATTAATTTTTTCACTGGCAAACCATTTATTTATTCATCTGTTTCCATAAAAAATCAATTTGTTTTCAAATTTCTACTATTATTTTGTATGTTATACTTTTGTAGGAACCCGTTATAAATAATAGTAGTTTGTTTTAATGATAATTCATTGAATTGATCTCCATTGAGATGGTATTATAAAAAGAGACATATTTATTTTTTTTAAATCATGTTGGAATTTTTCTAAAATAAATCGATGGAAAGTTCATTCTGTTTTTTTACAAAATAGCCAGTAAAAAATACTTTCCAATTTTCAGTTATGTTGATGTATTTTCTAATTTGAGAATTTCTTTGATATATAGAACAAGTAATCGGGTAGATTTTAATATGGTGAAGAAATTGATAATTATCAAATGTTTGTCAGTGAGTAATAAATTGAGAGTACTTGAAAACTTGAATAAATTTATATCATACTGATTTGTAATCAGCTTCGTGGAGCAGTCAGTAACGCCAAGTTTATGAACCAGTAATCAAGAGACCTGATCAAAATGATAAACACTTTCTCAATACCCAATTTTCAAATAATTTGAAATTGAATGAAATGACAAAAAATTTTAAGTATTCTAAATATTTTCTTATGTTACATTTGGAAGATTTTTCACAAATGAATCTTATTTTAAAGTATTCCTGTATGTCCTTATGTATTCTGCTTTTGAAAAATGGCCACTATATATTAGAATGATCCACAACAACGTTCTTAGGGATAATTACTACATCTATTGTCCATTGACGAATACTCTTATGTAAGTTGCTGGATTATTGAAACACTAAATATAATATAATAACTAACTTGAAAAAATGGAATCATATTCTGAGAGAATTCACGTTAAAATTATATTTGACTGATAGATGAATACATCGGATCAATGGTGGTCTCATCGATGAATTTGAGAATTTGACTCAAGTTTGAACTCTAGATAATAATTTTTAGTGGACATCAGACGTTGTTTTTCTCCATTATTGACTGTTCTGTTTCCAAAATGCTCAATTCGAAAATACATTGGATCCGGCAGTGAATATATAATTTTTTCTGAAAGTTCTTGAATACACCTCATCTCTATTGCAATACAGCATTTGCTTCAATTATCATTTACATTCAGTTCGTGGAGCAATTGTACTTCAATGAATTATAATTTTATTCAAC
>WOGN01007522.1:0-11787 GCA_015342105.1 Leptinotarsa texana | reverse complement strand
AGTAGGACTTTCTATCAGTTTGTGTCTGAAAGTTACTTCTTTGCATGATCTACACATCCATGTATAGATTTACTTCCTTCCTTTCTTTGGAAGATTCTCTCATCCTACTTTTTTTGTATCAAGATGGAGTAGTAGAAAGCCAAAAACTTTCTTTCCCAGGAAAAAATAATGTTTGTATAATTCAATATTGATATAAAAACAGTTGTTTAGAAAATATTTTTCGTTGGTGTAATTCAATGCTTATATGAAAGTAGTCGTTTGTATCTCAAAGAAACTTTTACGTATCTACACATCTTCGTAATGATTTATTTTCAGATTATGATAGAACTGGCCGATACTGCTTCAGTTTATATTACCCTGTATGGTTAATTTTTGTAAATTTCTATACGATTTTACTTGATACAAATCGATAATTAGTCTGGTTCGCGATCAGACCGCATCGAACTCAGATAGATAGATTCGCGTCTTTGGTTCATCTCTGCTCAAATCCTTTATCCGAGGCTCTAAATCCAATAACCTTTGACAACTTCAATATACTTGGATACTTTTTGAGAATCACCTCTTTTGATAGCTTCGAATTAACTTTAGACCACTGCTTTTAATCAGGCTTTTTTCATTTCATCCGCGGTCTATAGACTGACCTCTTCAGAAACCAATCTCACAGTTGTTGAAGACTTTATATCGTGTTCTAGTGATTTGTTACTTCTCTAGTCATGGGCGACTATTATCTATCTTCGTAATGCGTTCGTATCTCTTCATTTGAGTTAACATCATCCGAATACAAGATTAAAACTGTTGAGTTGAAGGATGTTCGTTCATTTCGCAACAACTTTATTTTTGTTCCCCAAATCATCTCGAACTTCTTTGACTCCACCTCGAACCTGGTATTTTTACCTTGCCAGTATTGCGCTTTAAGAACTCAAGATTTTAGCTTTCATCTCGAAGTGAATTCCTCGCATATTCAAAATACGCACCAATATTCTTCCTTCAGTACTTATTATCCCACTTCTGTCTCCAATATTACCCTTAACGTGGATTCTTTTCGTAAGGGGCACATTTATTATTCATTTATTTGTGAATTACCACAAAAACAAGCTTGTGATACTTAAACTTTTCCACGTAATACTTTTCGCTCTGTTTAGACCAAACTACAAATCCTGCAAACCTAAATATTCAGGTGGGAGCTATTGGAATGTTCCAGTATATTTATTAATTGCAACATTTACTCCAGTACTGAATAAAAACAACATTTCGTTGATACTAAGGGCTGAACTTGCCCATTCGCAACTTTATACTTGTAGTAGACACGTTTTGCACTTCCGTAGAAAATATACCTTTTTCTTCAGAGTTTTCGAAAAAGTCCTGCGAGACCAAATCATTCACCATCAATAACAACTATGACGCAACTTCTCAATCGTTCAATATTTTTATTCAATAGTTAATCAACCAGATCGAGATAGGGGCACAACCTGCCATTAGAATAATGGCGCTGTTCCAGACAGCTTTTCGACATCACTCTAGTACATTTTTGATATAATAACGTAGGAATTTTGCAACCGAATCGACCTTAATTCACAATTATTGTAAATTATCACATTACGCGGTGAGCTATCATACTAATTGAAAGAATGGAGAGATTGTTGAGCAAGATAATATGATTGCACTGTGAGAAATCCTTCGTTTTCAATGATTTATATTTGTGTAATATCACTTTTCAACAACGAGAAGAGGTAAAATAATTACATCTTGGGTGACAATGATTTGTGCGACAAGGAACAAATTTGCAAAACATGTCTTTACATTTTTTGTACATTCCATTCATTACAAGAGATATTACAAAACAGTTTTGTTCTTGCACATTATCTGAAAATGTAGAATTAGGCTAATTTATTTGATGACATCGTATAGTTTTAGTTGTCGTTGTGTAGAGTGAATTAAATGATCTTGATTAAAATTAATAACATTCACTTAATAAACAACCGTTATCAACATTTTCGAACTGGACAGAGCCAACATGCAATTATTCCAATAATTGAAAATCTATTGCGACAGTTTTATCGCCAACAGCATATTCAGGAATAACTTTAGTGAAGAATCCTGCACTGACACCTGTCGGATATAATCCAACGCCCTTCGTGGTATTAGTCAGGGGAGTGGTTGTTTTCTGATAGGTGCCAGTCCATTACCTACAGTGTAGGGAGTTGACACTGGCCTGAAAGAATTGTTCCTTCAGATGATTTGATTTATAGCCAGTCTTCAAGTATGTCCACCGACTATATGTGAAAAATATTATTTGCTCATCAGAATATAACTACGTCACATATAAATGCATATTACAAGCATTAGTGCAAATATTCCAACAAAATACAAACATAGAAAAAGGTTGAATCGGCGAGTTCCACATCTAGAAGTCACGTAAAAATAACAATAATTTTGTTTAGGTACGTCAAAATCAAGGCCTACATAGTCACCAAAAGTTGATCAATTCCGAAATCTTTATAATGATTAGTTCAATAATTGTTTGAATGAATCAGCATTCAGATATGCATTCCCATCATGATTCAACCCGAGATGTATCTTGTTTTATACAATGAAATAAAAAGGATAAGAAATTGTACAACCATTGCCCTTCCCAAAATTTACCGCCTATATTACATTCCACGATAAATACACATTGAATGATACAAGCAACAGTCTGTTTGCCTTGTACGTTAGGCGATGAAATAATTAAAAAGTATGAGTAAAATTTAAAATGAGAAACTAAACTTTCTGTTTATTACCACTTTTATTTGTGACTAACGTTACTGCAGTTTTGTCCTATAAGGACATTTTTAAACTTATACATAAATGATTGATTACATTAGCATTTGTATAACACCACTGTAGGGCTAATGTAAACAATCATTTTTAGTTTAATGTATAAGTTTGAAAATGTCCTTATAGGACGAAACTGCAGTAACGCTAGTTACAAATAAAACTGGTAAAAAATATAGAAAGTTCAATTTCTAATGTTTCATGATGACTTCATACCACGGAGTAACGGCTACATCCATCAATGTATGAGTAAAAGTTTCGAGGTTGAAAGAGGATTTAGACTAAAATCGTCCAAAACAACAAATATTCGTCAAAGTCCATGAATATTCACAAGAACCTTTGATGAATATTAGAAATTCTGCACCGTAAAATTTATTGAAATTTCAAAAGACCAGTATAAGACGACCGATAGAAATGTTCAGTAAAACATTGATCACTACATCGAAGAAGATAAGTTGAATTTCTTGCTTTCTTTTGATTTCCTCCGGAGTCTAAACATATCCGAGGAGAATATGGTTTCCCTTTGCAGCGACTATTTCATTATCTTCTGAATTTCCTTCCTTTTCTATGATCCGTGTTTAATGCTTGAATTGAAATTCATTTGTTTGCATCATTTCTGCAACGTTGATGAATCAGTCCTTTGATACCCAGTAAAGAAAGGATTGAAATCTTTGATACTACTTTTTTAGACGAATTGGCGACTTGGTTCCCACTTCAATGTATACTTCTTTGAATTGTCCGAAAATAATTATGAGTAATTATTTCCCCTCTTTCTATTTGGTTAACATAATTTTAAATGTACTTCCGAAATTGTACGCTGAGAACATATATGACACGACTTTCCTGAAAGTAGATCTGTGATCAATTCTTCGTATAGTCTCCTGTGTTTCAATTCACCCAGACTGGATTGTAACGAATGAATAACTACCTACTTACCTGAAAACACTGAAGGCTTTTTGTAATTACATTGAATTGATCAAAGTAAACTTTATTTCACTTTAAATGCAATAAACACTTCAACTAAAACTTCAAATATTATTCGAATGTCTATCGCGTTACTAGATCGCTTCGCGTACCGCACTGTAACTTCCACTTGATTGTGTCGATACCATTTATACATCGTAATCCAATACGGCAGAATATTCTTGGGTAGCATTATTTTCGCTCCATCGTACATTCGCGCGCTCTTAGCTACGTCATGATTGGTTTCTGGCTACCAGTGGCGGCGGGCGTTATTTTCTTTCGGGCATGATTTACAATAATTG
This sequence comes from Leptinotarsa texana, assembly GCA_015342105.1. Taxonomy (NCBI): domain Eukaryota; kingdom Metazoa; phylum Arthropoda; class Insecta; order Coleoptera; family Chrysomelidae; genus Leptinotarsa; species Leptinotarsa texana. Next base: position 7,708 of record WOGN01007522.1, on the reverse strand, counting down.
AAAACCGGCCTCAGTATCCATCTGCAACGACCACAAATGAATTAGGTATACCTCAGGGTTCCGTGTTGGGCCGGTACTGTGCTTCAGTGGACATGTTAAGAATAGTACTTCGACCATGCCACTGAAGATGACTGCAGCAGTTGAAACGTTTGGAGATTGTAACCAAAGACAACGATAAAACCCGCAAACCAATCAAAACAGAACTATTATAGCTTGAGACGAGATTTTTATAGTGTATTTCAGGTTTCGAAATCGGAAAAGAATTGTTTTCCGAAACGTTAACCACTTAAGAAAGCTAAGTAGTAGTATTCAGATTTTTTTATTGATTTTTTCAGTTTGCCCTTTACTGCATTTCACCAGATTAAGCTTTCAATTTCAAATTGTGGAAGGTTTAAAAAAACAGTATAAAAATTTCGTGGAGACATTTATATAAATAAAATATCACTCAAATCGTACGACAGTAGATGTTCGATAAAGTTTTAGGTACAGAATATGTTTACATGGTATACTCCATGTGAACAACTGACTTCCAAGCTGTGTTCCCAAAATGAAGGAATTTCAAAACTGTTTTGTCAAAAGAACAGCTTATTTCTGTATAGGTACTTCAAACAAGTTAATTGCAGAATCTGTTACGGTTTCTCGTTTTTGCGTGGGTCTCTCCACTTATATGTTTCCATAGCTCAGAAGCGGTTCATTAGGTCCATGGTTGGTATATCAAGTTGGGTTAGCTGCAAAACATATTTTGTGAATTGTTCCTTGCCTGTATATATTAGAAATCTGCTTGTATGTTTTCTTGGACCAAGGGCAAGTGACTTCTACATCCTATAATGTCATAATGATCTCCTGAGGACGCTAACTTGGTTGGCGAAAATCTGATTTTATTCAGCAATGACACAGCAAAAAGTGACTTCTACGTCCTATTTACAAAAACAGTCTTACTAATTTGGGACTAATGATATTTTATAAATTACTGTTTTTATGCAACCTTTCGATGCAACCAACTGATCTTCATCCTTTCCCGTGTCAGTAAATGTTCACATTTATTTATTATATCATTCTGGGAATAAATACCTATTATTATTATTATTATTATATAAATACAGATTTTTTTTATTTCACATCGTAGGTTTTAGTTTTAGTAATTTTAGTTTTGACGTTCATTTTGACTGTTCTTATACAACTTGGCAAAATTAGAAATAAAGTATTGTTATCATTAAGGTCTCTGCATTCCATTTAATTTAGTTGTAAGATTCGAGAAGTTCGCATCAGGAAAGTGTAAGTGAAAAAATCACATTCCGCATTAACGCAATCGATAAATAGATTTCCATTCCTTCACAGGTGTGTCTTCAACCTTGTGACGCAACAAAAATATTTAATTTTTCTTCTTGTACCGATCCATAGCACAACAACTAGTTTGATCCTCACCAACAGTAACCGTAACGAACATTGTAACAATCTCAAACAAAAAGCTACACGTTCAACTTTTGAGCACACATAAAAAATGCAACTGCAAACCGCATTAAAAAAACCACTTCCTCTAGCTAGGCAAACGTCTTCGGTTTGTCTTTACGAATGACATAACGAGAACCACAAACATTACGCGGTTATCGATTACCGACACATGAATAAACACCATCGCCTCGATTATCTAACTTCAAATAAATCGAAAGTTAGTTATTTTGGTGTCGTTTCAATTCGCACGCGTATGTTAACGGGCGACAATGAACTCTAGTCGTAGATCGACGTTTCGGAAAATTTATGCAAATATATACTCGACTGAGTTACATAAGTGCATTCGTTCCAGATACCTCATTTCTGTTAGGTACATTGAATCATAGCTGAGAAACTAATAAACTCTTTTCTTTATAACATAGTCACAGTCAAATCGATATTTTCGGCGACTCAATGCATAATTCAGTTTTTCAGTATATTTACTTTACATGTGGATTACACGTTAGTTCGCAACTCAGATGATATGCCAAGAAGTTTTTATTGAAAATGGCATGGCTAATACTGTGCTAATAATTGTTTCTCGATGTTGAAAAAACAACACCTTTGAGGTTCCACCTTCGTTAAAAACGATGTGAGGATATACTGTTTGGATTTGACAATACGACACGTTTCCATTAATAGTAATTGGGCCACTTTCCCGAATCGATATTCGATTGCGGTATATGTTTTTGGTGTCTATTCGCATTCTAAAAATATTTTTTTATTTTACAAAACCAAATCGTACGTCTTCTTCTATTATGTTGAAGTAGCAGGCCATTTTGAAATAAATATAGTTTAAAAAACTTGAGAGTTACAAACAAACATACATCCATACAGGCGAAGCTAATAAAAGCGTGTTAATAATAAAAATGGATTTTGACACTGCCGTTATTTCAATTTTTGAATCAATGTAGTCTCTTCAACAGAGAGATATCAACCAAACCAAAAACCAAACACTTCAGCAGGACCTTTAAATAGACCAAACATCTTCTCACCTCCCCTAGATTTATCGCCAATTGATATAAGAAACAAATATTAAAGGGAATAAAACCCGATCTAGTAGACCGAATGGAATCTGAAATATCAAACATTTCGGTGCTGTTGCGACAGACATCATCAGTGGTATGACGTTGACTGCGAAGTTGACAGTCGACTGTCATTGCATTAGACACGGCCTATCAGCCTAGATTTTGTTCTCTCTAATCGTGACTCCGGCGGGAAAAGCCTATGTTACTAAGAAACAAAAATTTTAAATTTGATAGTTCGAATTGGAACCGCTGGCGTAAAATGTTTCTATTAAGAACACTTTTACAACACCAAAACAAAATTACGGTCTCTCGAAGCGCTTTTCGCCAACCAAGTTAGCGTCCTCAGGAGATCATTATGACTGATGAGTCGAGAGACCGTAATTTTGTTCTGGTGTTGGGAAAGTGTTTTCAATAGAAAAAGTTTTAATGTTTTCAAAAAGTTACTTTTTATTTGAAAAACGTATGTAAAAGAACATTTGTACTTCTGCATGCTGACTGTTTCTGTAACTTTATCATCCGACTAGACCTAAGCACTTTTTGACTATTTCTATACAATGGAAATGGTCGATTAGAAAATAAAGAATCGGATTTCTTCAAATAGTAATTGGTTACCTTGTAGTTGAAGTTGCAGAAAGAGACAGAAGGCGAATCTCTTTCAGCGATCATTGTAGAAGCTTCGCTTTACAACGGACCGCCTTTGGGAGCCTCATTTATTATTGATTAGTGTGCTGATTTTGAGTCTTTTGGTGATTCTATCTTCGCGAAACAAAATGTTTATTTTAACTCGGGCTTGTGGTTCAAAGACAGTTTAGTCCAACAATTATTTTACGCTAGCGCCACTGATGAGACCTATGACAGGACGAAACGACGTTCTCCAGTATTAGATCCGGAATGCTTTGTGTTTTGGCTCTGGGATACCAAAGTGTTCATCGTTGCGAATTTCTATTACCTTAAAAAATTGACGTCTTCAGAAAATGTTCTCCGTATGCATTCTTGGCGTTATTTTTTAATGGAAAATAGAATTTATTGACTTAATGATATATAATTACTACATTTGTAGCAGATAAAGAATTAACGAACTTTTCTTAGATTTCTCCCGAAACTTTCAGTTCTTATCAAGTTCTTAACCTTGAAAATCAATCGTATTTTTGTTATTGAGGAGAATACTTTCCGGATTTGTTGGCAGTGATCTGCAGGTTTCCATGCCTGACGTTTCGTCTACGAATGCGGTATACATTATCAAATGCGATGAGGGAAACGAAGTAATGTATTTATCACCACGGATACTATATTGATGGGTGAGCTTTGTTCATTTTCCTAAAAAAATGTATTTCAAAGATTTTTTTTTTCACAAGAATTACTACATAACACATAAAAATAACAACTCGGCCTTGAATCCAACAGCTTGTATTTCAATGAATATTGCCCAGTTGCCCTACAAATGTTTTCATGTACTTCGAATCAAAATGCAGATCGAACACATCGCCATATTTTAGAGACATTTTCTTTTGAGAAAGTGGAAGACTGGCAGATGAATGGTCTAATATCAGCATTCAAGGTTTGAATTTGTACCCGCAAAATGTTTTGCTAATCGAACATTTTGTGGGTCACTATTCAATATTGTTCACAATTTTATCTGAATATATCTGATACGGTTTTTAAGTACTCATCCACAGGGTGTTTCCGGGCTGGTAGAGACAAACTGAAGTTTTGCGAAGTACAAAATTTTTAAATAGCTCCTATTAGTTACATAATTAGTCTCATTTTAGATTGTCCTTGACAAGGACTCTTTTATATTCTGAAGATTGGTCAAAAAAGTATGTAATTATATTCAACTCACTTGAAATGTTGGGTATATCAATTACTTGAAATATTACCTTATAACATCTCAAGTATTTCTACACCAATTAGGAATAAAAAATAATATAATCACATATTCATGAAAATCATCAAAGTATATTTCATGACACGACATTCGAAAACATGATCCGACAACGTAGATCACTCTACAACAAAAAAATCGTATGTGAACTGTTCATGATCTTCTTGAAGCGCCATGACGTCATATTAATCGAATATAGAATGAAATAGCCTCGATGAAATGAAGTTCCGCATTTTTGGGCAGTAATTATGTACCGTGGCTAGTTTTTTTTCACAGTCACGACGTGAAGAAGCTTCTGCAAAGTGGTAGCCATTCAACTAAAGATCTTATCTTCCGTTATTCGAATAATTTGAAGATATCGAGCAATTTCAATGGGATAATATTGCTTCATTAAATCCAGTAATTTGTTCTTAGATGACATCATCGCAAACTGAGACATTTTAAAACCGTTAACCTTGTGAGTGGAAAAGTATTTACAAAAAATGAGGAAGATAAAAAACTTCGGATGTGAAAGTGAAATCATTGGTAGTCTGAGGATGCATACAAATTAAAAACATTTTTGTTCCGAAGCTGCGAGAAGATGTTATTTTTCTGATTCTCGATAAATCAATAGATCACTATTTCCAAGATAAAAAACAACGTATGAGAAATAAGTTTTGATACTTGTCTTATCTTCCGTTGGGCAACGTTGAAGTTACCAAAAATTTCGAAAAATGCACGCACTTTATTGTTTATTTTGGGCTTCCCATTCATTGTCATGCACTTTTCGACACAGTAACGATATTCTTAGGTACATAATTAACGTTATTCTGTTGCAACAAATCCCGAGTTAGTCTGACACAATAACTCGAAGCGAGGTTAGGTCAGTATATTATATCGTCGTGTTGGTGATGAACTTTCATAAAACCTAGCTACTGAAATCCTAGCAATCGCACACCCATCTTAAACAGCAAAATTCTTCTTTTTTATATTTTACCTCATTAATTTCCACAAAATAAATACGTCATCAATCGAACAAGTTAAAACTGATGTATTGCCCTTGTAAGTTTTCACCTTTGTCCTGTATGCATGTTTACCTCGATGCGAGAAATATTTAGTTTTTTCTGTTGAATGATTGAGCAACATTTCTATTGGTCATATTTACATTTTCCACAGTGGATATTTTCAAGTGTTCGTTTCGAAGGTTAATTTGATTAGCATAAACATACTGTTACATTGAAATATTTGATATGATCACTCTACAAATGAAAGAATTCACCAATATTTTGAATTTGAACGATAAAAAAAACATTGCGAACTGTCTGAAGATTCGTAGCATTAACTCCCAAGTTGAAAGTTTGGGAGAGTTGTATCATTATTGAACTAGAAACATAAAATTTACGAAGGGAGGGTCCGGATAACGAGATCTACGAGATCTAAAAGTCAAGTATAAATCTTGTTATTTTCAATGATTGACCCTGTTCATGTTTGGCATGAACAATTTCAAGTTTCGTGAGATTACTACTTTAAAAATAGTGTCACATTAATAATATATTGTGAGACAAGTTAAGTAAAGCTCAATTGTATGCCCGAGTGATGCGTACATGAAAGAATTCACGCATGTGCTACACACTATACTTTTTCTACGACTTTACAATGGAAATGGGAAATTTTACGAGATTCCCACTTCCCTCACAACCTCCTATGACTCTGAGGAATGGTCCATCACAGCTCACTATGACTCTGAGAGATGTGTTTGTAGAGACTGTTTCGAAGAGAGATACATACGTACTAGAAAATAAATATTTCGAAATGAAATCTCGAAATATACACTTGTCCCACCTATCTACACCATAGGTTCTGATAAATACCTGCCGGAAAACAACTACTTCTCCATTAATACCACGCTGGATATTGAACTATATCTGACAGGCATTCACCAGAACATAAAGTGCTGGTTATTGAGAGAGAGGAGTGAGTATTTCCAGAATTTATTTTCTAGTCTGAGGGATATATTTTGAACTGGCAGACTAGAAATTCGAGAAATATACCCGAACGAATCTGTCCAGTGGGGACATATGTCTGTGTATCTTTATTGAAGTTCTGGTCTGTCAGAAATTACGTCCCTCAGAATGGTAGGGAGCTGTGAGGGAATTTGGGTTATTTTCATTTTCTTTCCTATAATAATTATCAATTGATATTGTACAACTATACAAGTTTTCTATTCCAGTCTTATATCTGATGATTTTTATTCGATCCGATTTGTAATATTAGACTGAACACTCAATAGAAGAACTTAATTTCAAAATTTTATTACCGGTATTTTTCTTGTTCATGAAGTTCTCCATATATCATTTCGCTACGGTGGAGAATTTCACACCTCCCGTGTTAAGGGTCGACAAATTTGATCCAGACTCAACTGAGGGAAAGACAATTCAACAAACACTTCAATGTGAGATTTCCAACTGACAGTTTACAAAACCGCGACACGTGTTTTGCTATACAATAGCATTTTGAGACGTCACAAGTATTGTATATATTATTGTCATCGACACTCTCTAGGTGACCATTCTTTAGAGCTATCGAAACTGATTTTGAATAAATTATTGAAAATAGGATTTTATCGTGAGATATCTAGTAAATTAGATATATCAATAAACCGAGGTGCATTTTAACAAAAACTTTCCATAATCGATAAAATCATAATAAATACTGAATGAATGGGAAATGTAGTAATTTCTTGGGTGTCGAATACTGTGCTTTTTTCAATTCAACTGGAAGATATATGTGCAATGTGGATTTAAAGAATGCAAAAGACTGCGGTGATAAATTCACCAATGAATATTCGATTTTAGTAAAGCAGTACAAATTGAAGCGGTTCAAATAGTGAAATATACTGGGGTCGCTAGAAAGAAAGAAGTCGCCGTTAATTTTTTTTAATTATTATTCTGGCATCGACTACTGAGGTTATTAGCTATTTTGTATTATACGATAACTGTTTATATTTTATTGAATAGGTCTGTTGCTTTCAGAAAGTTCCAAACATTTCTTATAGCTTTGGTACTGAGGCAAGTTCTGATATTATTCGGGAGCATTCTAAGAGGAAGTATTTAACCGTTATCAAAGATTGGCAATTTTCACAGGAATGTTGTCTTTCTTCTCGTTATCCCTTGTGGAAGATATCAAACCTAATATTGTGGCTGCAATATCAGGTTTGATATCTTTCAATTTTGAATCGTTGTTTGTCCATTCGTGTTGCCATGTGTTGAGTATTGAGTTTTTTATGAATTTTTTTGTGTCATTTGGACTCACAGGTATATTCAGATCG
>WOGN01007521.1:0-11788 GCA_015342105.1 Leptinotarsa texana | reverse complement strand
AAAAACTTTCTTTCCTAAAAATTAATCACTCCTAAAAAATATAACCCCTTCAATTCAAAAAATCGAATAATTCATATGGACAATGCTTAACCAAACAGTATGCTCAGAAAATACAGAAAATACAAAACTTGTGTCTACGGCTCATTCACGGAATTGGGAAATATCAAAACATATCCCATAAGTTACGGGATACAGAGTCGATCACAATGGAAAATAGATGAATATCAAATGTGGCTAATTTATATAACAAAACTATACAAACCAAAACGCCGCCTCATTTGTACAGGAAAATCACTTTTCGTACTGATGTTCACAATCTGTACATCAGATTTAAGGGTACTCTCACCCCACCTAGTTTTGAAACTGAATTTTTACGGATAATATTAAAACTCCTTTTGTTCGAAAGCCAACTTTAAGTGAGAACTGCCCAACCCCATTAATTTTTCATCATTATGAGACCAGAATAAGTCTCATTACTGAACGTTTTCTCCGGCATCTTAATAGATATTTGAATATTCTCAATTTTTTTTCATGTATTACTTTCTTTTTGTCTTAGCTTAGGTAGAATCTTTCTCAGGTTGAATGGAAGCACAACTCAGTGACACTTGTGCTAACTGACTTGAACTTCGTCTTTTGTTATATCAGCAACTAGCTTGTTCGATTGATGACTTATTAATTTTGAAAAAATTCATCTTGAATATAGAATAAAGAAAATACTTTTGTCTTGTTTCTATTGTATTTATTCATTCGTTACGACCGGTTTCGGCTTATAAGGCAATTTTCAAGTAACTCTTGTTGAAAATGGCCTTATAAGCCGAAACCGGTCGTAACGAACAAATAAACATAGTAGAAACTAGACCAAAGTATTTTCTTTATTCTATAATCAGCAACTAGCTCTGTAATTTATGTTAATATTTGTATGTAACTACAGATGGGAAAAGACGATTATTATTTTTATTCAACGCTGATGCGAGTTCATTTGCGCACTTTTTAAGTACGATAACGGGCACTTCATCAGGGCCAGACCTCTTGTTGATATAAGACTGTTTCAAAATTCACCTGACTATACGTTGTCTATAAGTAATTTTCTGCATTAATAAGACTGAGTTTTCACTTACTCGTTTCTATCCTAGAAACGTTTTCAAACATGTGTAATAATGTGTAATAATTGAATTGTGCCTCAATACCACCCAATGCCGCCCCTGCGTTTCCGAAACTCTACCTGCTAAACCCCAGTGTTTATAAACACGTTTAGCAGGAATTACGATCCTGGGATATATTGAGAGTTAATGCATACCCGCCATGCCGTCTGAGTCTCGTTTTCCAGCATTCGTGCAATGAGTATGTTACGTGGAATCGAGTTGATTAAGTCTGAATCAGTTAGGAGGCTGATGGAGAGAACAGAGAACAATATTATTGAGTTTTCAATGTCATCAGCGGAACGACGTACAAATGGAAATACAATATTTGCTTTGACGTTCGCTTGCAATCCGTTCGCAGAGAGGATAATGAAAGTAAAACGTGCAACTTTGAATGCGGTTGTGTGGGGTTGCTGATTGCAGATACTGATAGGATTCAGTTCTGGGAGGATTTCGAGGTGGCAATTGCATTGTTCGTCCGATTTGAGAGCACAAAGTAGCCTGCCTGTCATGTCTGACTTTTAGCCAACAAGAGTTTGGAAAACTTCGCTGAAAAAAGTTTTCCCTCGTCATTCTACCTCTCAGAGTAGAAAATATCAGATTACTCATATGTACCTACTACTCTAGAGCTGCCAGTGAAGCTTTTTCTTTCAAATATCGACATATTCTTGAAAAAAACTCACTCGAATACTTTTACCATCAACGCTGGTGTTTCCCAGTAAGCCATATTGCCTCCAAACCTCTTTTTATTGTTTAGCATTGACTTATAGAAAAAAAAAACAATAATTTCGTGTATATATAGCAGTGCCAACAGCAGCACACTTGTCTCGTCATTCCATTTGGATTCCAGGACATCAGCTTCGGATGCACATCTTTACCGGCGACAGGAGGTTGCATATCTGGGGATTCAAAGATCTCGGATTGGGGTGAAACTAACCAGGTTCAATTCAGGCAATGATTTTCTTCAAAAAATGAATGAGTCTGAACCTGGAACAGACAATTCCGCTTTCTGCTTCGATAAATTTGTTGGTGGTTGAAATGGACGACTATATGTCTTGTCACAATCATGTCGCTGCAAATTGCAAAGGCTGTTTTTTAAAAGCTTGGAACACTTTTCTGAACCAGAAAACTGTACAAACCTTAGCAACTTTTGTTGCTTTATGGAGCTCTGATCAGACATTCTTTGGGGTATTGTTCACTAATCATACCCTGAAGCTGCCAGCGTAGGAATTGAAACCAATGAGTCCAATAATAACGTTCAAAAATCCACCCGATAGGCATATCAGGAACGTATCGTTGGATAGAAAATCAATGTATCGAAACCTACAAGGCAAGAATCTCAACGGAAACTACTCTACGTCAGGTCTTTCCTCATATATTGAAGCACATTGCGTTACACAACCTCAATATTGATTATCTAGATAACAAGATAAACACGCTGCTCATAGGTAGACAAAAATTAGTGCACATTATTATTGGAAGGGTAATAGTGGTGGTACATTTACGAGCATCTGGATATTCTAACTATACTGCCCCTACTATATTAGGTACATCATGCAGACAATTCAGTTGTCGTTGTCAATTTCCTACGTCAAGAAACTCATGCAGTATACATCGAGATAACAAGATAAACCAGAATCATAATAAAATTTATAAATAGGAAGGCCAGATAAAGATACTTGGATATTTCAAATTACAAAGGGAAGAGATACAAATATTGAAGGTAAAATATCTGGAAATGATACTAGATCGACGGTTGAGCTGGAGCCAACATCTTTAAAGAGTAAAAAGCTATAGATGATAAAACCAGACATGATATCATGGCTGTCTACAAACAAAACTCGTGATAACATGTGCATTGGTCTGATTTCATGGACAAGGATGACACAATCGGCCTTGCCTTCCTTGGGAATGATAAAAGTAAACAAGTACAGGAACATCAAACATATTGACGAACTACATAACATCGAAGTACACTTTCTACAGACAAATTTCACGACTGAAGTCGCGATTAGTCAAAAGCGGATGGTGATAGTTATACCTAAAATATATTTGAAAGTGGTTGACAATGTTTCGTGGTATATTTCATCAGTTTGGGCTTCCATTGTCTAATATAATTGAAAATATCAGCCGAACGAAAAAATAACAATTTTATTACTCCGGGATCTGACTATTTATAAATCATTCAAGTGCTTTCACATATCCTCTCTCCGCTTCATTGGTTTTAGCGGGAAATGACCGTTTGGCGGGAGTTGGTCGTTTTTCGCTTGATTAGAGGTTTCCATATGTTACGTATCTCTATGCTAGTTTGGCTAAATGCATTGTTGGACAACATATACGCGGCTTCTTTGAATTTTCTCCTGAACCAGTGACGTAACTTGGTTTGGCATCTTTTAATTTTCAATTTTAATTTTTTGTTGATGATATTTAATTTTTAATTTTAATTTTTATCGATAATATTTTTAATTTTCAATTTCTTATTTTTTTCGTTGTTGCTTGTATGTTATTTCTTTGTAATTTCAGTTTTTCGTTTATTAAAATTGATATTTGTTTTGGTTAATCTTTTTGATTTTTTACAGATTCTTTCAGGGATTTCAAATCAATTTATTTTATATTAGACAATGAAAGTCCGAACTGAAGAAGCATACCAGAAACATCTGGTATACAGTTGGGCCTCAAATCTAAGGTGGAAGAGAGCCAAAATGTATAAGCTACCTTCTCACATCCGTCTTTTAGGTGGAAGCGTCAGCAATAATGCTATAGTTTTTTGTTCAATTTTCGCTGGGCCAGTGAAGAATCAAAAGCAAGCACTTACCAAAACTGCAACACTCTTCCCGACACGTGTCTCATTAAGAAGGTTGGTGTCTTCGGTATATGAACTACACCTCTTTACTTTCCATCAAGCCAGTAATACCAATTCTTGAGGGCATCTACATTATTCATGAGGTGGTTCATTGGATATCATTAGTTTGGGAAAGTTCTAAACGTGTCTCTTCATTATTCTTCATTCTTTACAGTTTATAAGATAAATAACCATTTCTGTAAGTCAAAATTTCCTTTATGGAATACACATTTCTGTAAGTCAAAATGTCTCTTATGGAGTAATAATAGTTCTTGCTTTCGATACCAATCCCTGTTAGCATTTTCGTATTCCACATTTTTCAATCCTTACTGTTCAGAAAACTTCAAAGTAACTGTAAAAACTGTCTTGTTTCAGACACAGAAAATTCAATTCATAAATTTTAATAGCTTCAATACACTTCGTTTTATATTTTCATCACTGACACCCCGTATCGTATCATAAGCAGCGAATAATATCTAAACTCGGATACTTGGGTAATCCTTTTTCTCTTTGTATCAACAGAAAGTGCCAACAGTAGGTATTTCTTGTACGTTACACAAGACACCTAATCCTGGGATATTTTACTGGATATCTGGAATTGTGATCCTTGAGTCCACTGGGAAGAATAAACACGGCTGTTTTCACTGTGTCAGAATCCTTGTTCACATATACGTGACTAATTCTTGTTTGTTCTGATTAATCTGTGGAGGTGGATAAAAAAAATTTGGGAGACGATGATTGTTTGCAGTCGCATCAGATTATCTTGGTCGAGTAGTATATTGGTTATATCTAACCAGGATGACTTTGTTCTTGAGAAATAAATGAGTACTATCTCCCCGAAAGTGTTTTTTTTTATTTTCTTTATTGAAATAATTTTGTCATCTACGGAATTTAGGATTACTTGAATCACCATCGGCTACAGAGGGAACTGTTTGGCAGTTATTTGGCAAAGAATGTTCTTTTCAGTTCTGAAATTGACTTGTAGCTAGGAATATGCAGGGTTAGCTTGTATTGAAAAATTTGGCCAAACAGTGTGAACAGTATGGCAGTAGCAGACTATATTTGTGGCAATTATTCATGTGAGTGAAGTTCGAAGAAGATGCCCTGCACTTATGCCTTGTTAGAAATACAGACGAAGAGTCAAGAAGCATATGCTTCATTCAGCTTAGCCAAGAGTTTTTCATCAGAAGTACCAATAATTCAACACTTTCCCAAACAACAATGAAATGAATGTAAAGAGGGATGATAATGAAATACATCCTTTCCACTTTGAATGATTTCACAACTGTCACTGCATTTGGATATGAAAAGTAAGTATATTGAAATGACTCATCGAATAGATATTGAATAATAGAATACCATTTCAGTATGTCACTAATTCATGACTGACAGAAGTTTTTCTACAAACTATTTCAACAAAAGTATCATAGGGAGTTGACCTTTTGATGAAGGAGAATATGAAATGTTTGAGAAGAATATTTGAGCTCTAGTCTGAATTTTTTATATTTGTTTCACCTGGATCTCATGAACTTGTTTACAAATATGTAGAATTCCACCATATGCAGTTAAACCTTACTGATAACGCAGTTTATGAAAAGGCCAGCAAAAAAATATCTTAATCATTCTTCAAACTGGAATCTGAAATGGAAAAGTCGAACCTAAATCAGGTCTCCTTTGATCGATAATTGGTCATCTGATAGGACTATCAGAAAATGAGTCGTCTGATGAGGGTGCTACGCTATGTAGCACTATAACAGTAGCATACTCTTTCGAATTTCAGCAATGATGGAATAGACACCAGAGAAATTCGAGAGGACTACTGATTAAGATTTTTGAGTGGAAAAAAGGCAAGAACACCTAATGATAATATTAATATTTCGTATGCATCGAACACATAAAACATGTATAGGAATCGTCCAACGTCACAACATCAGATCTTTAGGGGACCAAAATTAAAATAAAATGAAAAAGAATATATCTATTGAAACTACTGAAAAATCATTTCAAATAATGAAACAATCGAATACAGGATAATTCTGTAGATGTCTTTTGAATTCAATGAAATTTATGAGAGGATCTATTCGATCCTTCACGACAACCCGCAAGGGTTTATTGTGGCTCACTGGTTAATTACCAAACATTACATTTTTATTCCTTTCTTTATTATTTTTGTTTCACACTTGTAAATATGGTTTATGTGGGCAAATGATTTGAATTGTTGTTTTCAAGAACCTGACTTTGATGAAATCCTACTACTTATTCCTACTATTCAAATCTACTCATGCCGATCCTGTCCTGGTTTTTTGTTGTCTCGAATTGGTCGTTCCAAAATATATTCAAGGAGAGGAGCAGGGATACAGATAACCTTCTTCGTCGTGATCGGGTGTAAAAACTGCAATACCATTACGTCGTGGTGCGAACCCACAAAGTTACATGTGCGATTTTTTCTTGTCTACTAAGGAACTTCCACTCCAACAATACATCCTACTGCCATATTACATCAAACAAGGTGAGTTAACTTATTCATCTTGTAATTAATTTTTTTCATTCGTACTTTTACGCAGTCTGAGTTCAAAACAAATCTCAGTGGTGAATCTGCGTCCCTATTACATATACCGCTTCAAAATCGATCATGGTTCTTCTCAGAGCCGGATGTTGTTTCTCAATATTTAGACTTGTAGTTTCAAACTTTGCAAAAATATACATTTTATAATAATAGTTTATTATAGTTTGCAACTTTGAATTTCTTCATGAACATTCCCTTTTTTCTGCGTTCCAAAACATAACAGTTGATAAGGCCATTGTTGCTGAGACTTTTTTTGCGCACTTAAAAACAATTCGTGTTTCAATTCTTTCCTCTAAAAGTACTCTACACGTTCCCAATAAAAAAGCGGCCAACTTCAGCTCCCAATTTCATCACCAACTTCCGGAAGCAAATAAAAAGCACGCCGCTCTTATATCACATTTCCTAGAAATCAGACATTCTATCGATTTCTGGAAATACCTCGTCAAACAGCAAACCCCCCTTTCTGTCAACGGCTAATAAAGAGAAGAACGAACAAAATAACCTTTTTAAGTTCATTGATTGTAAAGACCGTGTTCATGTCTGAAACTTCGAGGAGTGAAAGAATGTTTCCACGCCAGAGAACTCTGACGATGATAATAGACAATCCGAGTTTTCCACTTTTTTCCCATCCAGGCTTCGTAAAAGAGCAATCGATGCGACATAACCGTTCAAATCTGGCAATACAGCTCCTGTAAGGGACTTTGGAGGTAGCTGTACAATGCAGATATGCAGACTTACAAACAGGAACGTACTGAGAAAAAAGAACCGGTAGGAGAAGAAGAGGTTGTTATTTATCATCTGAGATTATATATTTCAATATTTGTAACATGTTTTTCACGTCGACAAGCAAACTCCCATGCGACACACGGTCAAAGGCTTTAGAAATATCAGGCGCAACAGCTCGACTCTTCATGTTTCTTGATTGCGTTATTCTAAATATGGATGACACAGAATAGAAGGTCGCCTTTTGATCTCTGTTTCTCAAAGACATATCAATGATCGCTCAAGATGTTGAAGCCTTCCAAATATCTAAAGATATGGTGGTTTGGACTGCAGACTTCCTTGCAAAGGAGGGTGCTAGACTAAATTCCTGGCTAATATGGCCAGACCATAGACAATCTGTTGAGTCTCGCCATCAAGGAGAGTTGATTTTGGCAATTTGCTATCAATTGAGAGTATGTTAGGTAGGAGCCAAGAGCTTTCAACGCCGTTTGACTGTCCGAGAATATTTTTATCGACTTATGTATCAGGTTGGACTCTTCCAATCTCTCCGCACACAATTTAGTAGGGTAAATTTCCGCTTGAAAAACAGTCGCATAGGTTCCTAGACAGGTTGATATTTCTATCCTGGGTCTTCGTCTCAAATAACTTGCACCAGAACATGAAGGTGTTTTTGATCCATTTGTGAACCAATGACTATCTGCTTTTAATATTCCTTCTCCCGGAGAATCCCGTCCTCTCTACTAGGTTACAGTATGTAATGAGGCAGTTCGTAGTTGACAGTTGGAGGTATAAAGTCAGCGGTCATTTCCAGAATGATGTGACTTTCACTATCCCCTTCCATGTGAGGCAGGTTGGAAAGTCTGTAAAATACTGGTGCAATTTTATTGTCGCTCTTGTATGGATGTACACTACATATTCTTCAAATAAATATATATTCCATCTGAATGGGTAGTATTTCCAGATAGTCATATTACATGACCACTCTTTTCAAAAGCAGACCTGAATGATGGTGATGTTTAAAATTTTCTGACGAATCAAGTTACTTCAAGCATCAACAACGCAATCCAATAAGATCCACTTGTTAACAAAATGGAATTTTTCTCATCGCTCAGAAACTGTGTGACACGTTCTTGATAATAACTTTTGAGGACGATAGATTGGAAGAAGTGGGCTCAACCAGATCTCCTGATTTGATTTCAGAGGATATATTTCTATGAGAATGATTTCAATCAAAAGTCAACTACTGAAATTGATTTACGGAAACAAGTTACAGCTGCTTTGTTCAGGCTTCTAACACCTGATATTATTCAAAATTTAAGGAGGGAAACCAAAATACCTTGTATGTCTTGTGAGGCCTACTTGATTATTTCTGGTCTCTGAAAACATTTGTTATCTATACAATCAACGTAGTCTGCTTAGTGACTGAGATAAAGATTACTGATTTATCCTTCCATCACAATCTCAATGAATTCTGCAAATTTGTCATATGCTTCAGAGACTGTCGAAAAAAATTGATAAATATCTGATGAAATCGATAAACCATCAGTCATGAAATTTTTTCAGACACTATTCGAGGTTTTATTCTTATCGTTGGAATATTTTTTGTCCTTTACATAATGGCGAAGAAGTTGAACCACCCCGTACATCATTAAAAACCAGCGTCTAATCATATTCGTTTTATGAGATTTGTGGTCGTTGAATTCTTTGTTAAGTCCGGACACAATGAAACCGAAACCGCCTCGTCAAAAGTTATCTTGTTAAAAAAGATGTTGAGGGATTCACGGAAGACTTAACCCTATAAAAAGACAAAAATCTTTGGATCACATAACAAAAGTCGTTTACATAATTGCTCGATGAGTTTTCCGCAGATGATTCTACAAACTTTTTGATGAATGCCGGGTATCAAGCTTCAAAAGAAAATTGAATGCAGAACTGAAGCTGTACGAGAAAGACGAATTCTTATATTTCCAACAGTAAGAACAGTATATTTTTAACATGATGTACACCCAATAAAGAACTGTAGGTAACAAACACTACGTTCCAGATTACAATTTTTTGAATATTTTGTGAAAGTTGCTAGAATAGAGTGACAATTTAAAAATTTCGACCGATAAAATTTTTCTACAAAAAATAATGAAGAATTGAGGAAAAAAAAACATTTTTACATAGATTCAAAAGACTCTCATATATATTTCCAATGACTACCTAATTTATAAATTTTTGGCGTCAAGAAGACGTCAATTTATTTCATTCATAAACAAATGTAAATATGATATCCTATAATAAATGTCTTTGAAATAAGTTACTTTGTTTCTTCACCACTTTAATTTGTAACTAACGTTAGTTTGTTATCATGAAAAATGAGTTTTCTCATTTTTCATGATCATTCATACATTTTTTTTTCAATTTATAGGTTATGTTAGGTTAGGTCTAAAATGAGTGGATCTGTTCGACCCTCCACCGCAACCCGCAAAGGTTTATTGTGGCTCAGTTCTTAACGAAGCCAATTAGATTGTATGGTGAATGGTCTTTCAGGTCAGATAGTAAGAGTACGGCTCAGCCGAACTGTAAAAACCTGAGTCGGTCCCCAGCGGGGCAGGCGCAAAGCATATGTTCTGATATTCATCATTAATGAGATAGTCGGATAGTCAAGGTGAAAGATTTCCACTTTAATACCCGCGACAACCTTCCCATATGAAGGTTTTTGCACGTCAGCGACACCTGACGATGGCTTAGATTAAACCGTGCAGGACTTTTTCGCTGTTGAGAAGCTGTAGCTCCTGAACTGAATTCACAGGGAGGTCAGTCAGAGTCGTAAGCTCGACATCCATCTCCTCTATAAACTTGGCGTCAGAAAGAATTTTCATGTTAACTTTGTCCATAAAAGTCCCACGAGTAGCTAGGGAAAGAAGGTCAATCACGGCAGAGCCCTGCATTACCGTGACAAGGTGATGCTACGACGGAAGGGTGCCTGGTATCTCGAAGATTCCGTAGAGACAGCTGATATTCATCCTCTCGACACGGAAACACACTCCATGGGTGCTATTCAGTTAGGGAATAACAGAACCACACGTGATTCTGTCTTTCCACTTCCACATTCCAAGCTAATGCACTCGCCAAAAGCAGCATGCAGAAAGGTTCAGGCAGTGAAAGTTGATCAAGTACAGCCAACTCGCCTTCAAAAAGAGTACTTCAACCACGCCAATGAAGATGACTGCCGCAGTTGCAGTTGAAACGTTCGGAGGTTGTAACCAAAGGAACCATCGAAGGAAAATAGTGATACAAACAATAATTATAGTATATACAGATCATAAACATCCAAAATATCATAAGCACAAATGTTTTGACCAAATATGTAATTGATATAAAGCCGATGGTAATACATTAAATGGGCATGGTAAATAACTGACAATCAAGTTGAGATAAAAGCTGGAAGTTTCCAAAGTGACACCGTGTACGTTCTGCAATTTATACTTGTGCCAACCTTCGGTATTGAGGAAAGTAATGGAGTTCCAATAAGCCTTATGATCTAGGGGGATGTCATTTTGGCACGTTTCGTACACAATTCCGTCCATATGAAAGATTACCTGGCAGGAAATTTGTGTGGAATGAGACCATAAACCTATCGAAATCTGCAATACGTGACTTAATTTCATTCATTTGTTATTTTTTGTTATTCAAAGAGTTTGATTCCATATCGTATATAGGAAAGAATTTCATTCCAAAAACAACAAACTCATGGTGAAACATGTGTTTGAGTTGATTCCTGAACTTGAATAGACTGGTCTTTCATTTTGAGTTTTCATCCTTACATATTCTGAATGTTTCAGCACATTCTTTTCTGAACTGATTTAGAGATATTTCAAGAACGTGTGAATTCACATTTCTTTTGCAAATGATCGCATAATGTATGGGTGTGTCATTTGGCTAGTTCCGCAATTGTCGAAGTCATCAGGCCGTATGTGTCACTGCATCCTAAAATTCTTAGTCCAGCCGCTTCCTTGCCTAAAGAGTTGGCAATGCGATTACCTTCACTCCTATCGTGCCCTTTAACCCACCGAGGCTTTGGCTAATTCTTGGTGGCACTGTAGTACTAACCGTAAGTTAACAATTTATCTGTTGAAGGCTAATAGGGCTTGTCTAATACAAGTGTATATTGTATTGTATATGTTTTTTCCAGAAATTTTTTTCTTTTATGGCGACTGAGACACCAGCCAGATCTGTTTGAACCATGCTGGTATTTTTTTCCATTATCAACTTAATCCTTAGGCTCAGTGATCTGAAGTACACCGCACATCCCGAGCCTTCTTTGTTTTTTGAGCCATATATATATATATGCGTATTGCATTTGTAGCATCTGACTGTGTGTTCTGTTTTACTTGTATTTAGTAGGGTTTATTAAACATAATATACCTGGGTTCAGTTGCATCACTGGTTGCCTGCAGCAGAGGTTGCGCAGTAAGCGCATAGGCTCAGCCTCAATTGACCCATTTCTACTCCGAGGTTAACACCAGCCGT
>WOGN01007520.1:0-19562 GCA_015342105.1 Leptinotarsa texana | reverse complement strand
AGTAACTGTCCTACACATTTAATTTTTTTGGGGTACGTTGAGACCCCACCAGCATGCAGGTGTTATTTAAAATAGCCAGCACAGTTAAGGGTTGAGTAAACAACGACTCAAAACAATATGAAATCGAATAATCATTAGGTTGCTTCAAAAGTTTTGCCAATTATAATGTCATGTGTTTTAATAGCTCCATATCTCAATGAATATTTATTCTACTGTAGAGTAGTGTATACTGATCCATAGAGAATTTGAACTCTATACACTGATACTATTCATTTTTATAGCAATCCAGTTGTTGCCCGCGGCTTTGCCCGAGGAGAATTTGGTTTGTCACATGCGACAGACCATCTCAAACATATAGTTATGATATTTTTTCATCAACCCAAAACTTAAGGTTTCCAACTTCGAAACTGATGAAATTCAATCTTTGAATCTTTACTTTCCTCCTTGGGGGTGGAAATCCCTGATTCCTTTTTTTTTATGCTATACAAAAAACCTACCTGCATATTTCAAGATTCAAGGTTTAGTAGCTTCGGCTGTACGTTGATATAAGGGCGTAATTTATATTTTCACTTTGATAATACTATGCTAACTGCTAACTGCTCTAACTAACACCACCGTCAACGAAGTCTGCGCTCATGCGTTTACTCGCTTTCGGGCCACGTTCTCGGCAATGGCACGTCATTGCTTAGACCGTCCCTCTACCCTCGTGCATCGTCCAGTGTCGTCTTATCTTATCGTGCTAAGTTATGAACATTTCGTCGAAATAACTTAGTGTAAAAGACAAAGTTTTTGTATATCAATTACTTGAGAGACTTGTGGAATGGCAGCGCCATATAGAAGAAATGAGATGTTACAAAAATAATATGTATGAGATGAAGTTATCGATAACGTAGCTAAGAATGTCGGTATCTCATTGTTTTCCTTTTATTTTTCCAAAATTTTTTTTAACTTTTCATTCCTTTGATGAATTTCAAAATTTTCAAGATAGCGACATTGTACGATTGAATATAGTCAACTTATTCACTCAATTAAATATGAAATAATGTTTGACTAATCTATAAAACTTGTTTTCCTTACTCAATGAATTTTCACTCGTCAAGTGCTGCCATCTAATACAAGCTGAACCATTATTAGAGCAGAGAGGGGTTTGGCAACATCATTGTTAGCGAAACGCCCGCCGAGTGCAAATAATATCAATTTGATGTTAGGGTAATTGGTATTCACAACAAATTAACAAGTTTCAACGTTTACACCATCCAATCTCGTTTAATCAATTCGGTCACTTCTATATCTTCGCAAATATATTTTATGATAATTTATCCTTCATATAAGTTGAACTCAAGTTAGTATCACATTTTTATTTTCCATTTGTCAACTTCACATGAATAAAGTCGATCACAATCACTTTTTCCATCTGCTATTTTATTTCTATTGGAATTGATAATGAATAAGTTTCCCAAAATATTAGTGTTTCATCTTTAAAGATTCTCTCAGTTTCATTTAATTTTTTTGTTTATTTTTTATTGTATTTTATGAAAATGAAAAAAATATATGTTTGTTTGAAGGTTATTGATAATGTTTCAGGATGAATTTCATTAGTTCGAACTTACATTGTCTGATATCATATAAAATAATTTGAAATCCCTGAAAGAACTAAAATGAAGAATTGAAAAATTGAAGAACAAGAATAAAAATGAATAGCTGAAAAAACAATTATATTGAGAAAAAAAACAGAAATGGAATAATAGTAAAATAAAATACAAGTAAAAAGGGAACAAATTGAGAAAAAATATAAAAATTAAATTAAAAAGTTAGGAGATTTCAAGCCAATTTACTTCTCGACGTTTCGATTGTTAGTGTCCACAATCGTCTTCTGGTGATGACTGAAATTAATCCTCCGTGAACTGACTTTTTATAGGTCATTTAAGTACTTATCTCTGCTTTCCTTTTTCCGCTACACTAGTTTACTGGGAGATGACCGTTTGGCGGAAGTTGGCCATTTTTCTCTTGATTATGGGTTTTCATATGTTGTGTATCTCTACGCTAGCTTGGCTGAATACATTGTTGGATAACATGTATGCGGCTTCTTTGAATTTTGTTCTGAACCTCTTTGTGTATGATCTCAGCTTTCGACGTTTTGTTGATGGGTCCAAACATGCTCTGCTATTCCTGATTGGCTGGTTTCCCTTCGCTGTGTGTGTTTCTTGTGCTCGGCAATGCGAACATTCAATGGCCTCTTAGTTTCACCGATATAGGATTTTCGGCACTAACAGGGTATCTGGTAAATGCAATTCTTTGAATCGCAGTTCGCGTTTGGTGACCTAGTTTTCGTGAGACACGAGGTATCTTGTGTGATTCTTCAATAGTCAGAGTTTCAAACCACTCCATATATATGTTGGCTATAACTGATGAAAGTGACGATCCTATTGGCACTCCCTCATCTTGTGTGAAGAATTCGTCCTTCAGTTGGAAATAACAGTTTCGTACACAGCATCCTAGCTATTCCATAATTTCTTCTATAGATAAATTCGTTTTGTCTTTCAGGTCCCCGTCTTCGGATAGCTTTCTCTGTATGATTTGGAGTGCTTCTTCTACCGGAACGTTGGTATAAAGACTCTCCACGTCAAAACTGATTAGCTGATCTTCATGTGTGACTACAATTGCTCCTAGTAGTTCGACAAAATGCGTTGAATTTTTCACAAAATACAATGTTTTTCCTTGTAATGGTTGTATTATGGGAAGTTAAAATCTATACAAGTTTTGTGTAGCCGTAATAGTGGCAACAAGATGGCGCCCCTCCCCATAATAGATGTTAGGTCACAGATAATGATTTCAAATGAGTGGATTGGAAAAAGGGGACCTGTGCAATATCCTGCTATAAATCCGGACCTGAACCCTCTGGATTATTCTCCAAAGAATTCTCCATACCACGGAATAGCAGATGATATTAAACAATTGGGGCCTCAATTCACATAGAGAAATTAGAGCAATTTCCGACAGGCTTATTCAACGTTCCATATTAATTACATATTTGAAGTCTTTGATTTTTTTTTAATATTCACCCAATATTAGTGTGCTTGTTTGTTCATGTTCATTATAACGAAATTTCTAATGACGCAGCGTAGTTATTTTCTGAAATTTAAAAAAAATTTAATTTAAAAAACTAGAAATCCTAGAGAATACGCTCTTTTGGATGTGTAAATGCAATGTTTCAGTACCTAACAAATGACGCTCCAATTATAAATTATTTTACAAGCCCATGGTCGCTTCTCATGTCAGTCAGTTACCCGGCAAATGTCGATTCGACTTGGTCAACACCTCTCAAATGGGACATGTTAATATATAATTGAATTTTTTTTGAAAAGCTTCTTCGAATATAGGGTATTTCATTATATCGGTTCATGAAAACACTCAGCTGATGATTGTTTCTGAAGATCGAAACGTCGAATTCAAAATCTGAACCCTGTGAGTTGTGGAACGAAAAATGTTGGTACTAGATAGTATTTTTTGTTTTTATATAGCGCTTGTTCAAATACCGACTGAAAAAAATGAAAACGAAATCACGCATCCTCGGTTTTCTCAGAATATCTCCGGAAGTATTTAGAATTTGTCAGCATCAAATATAATTTTCGAAAGTAGCAAATTACGCAACTCTGGCCTAATTCAATCGACCCTGTATCTTTTACTCTGGGTAATCGAATTCATAATAGTCACCCGTTCAATTCGGGACACCCTGTACACAGAAAATATACAGAAAGCTATTTTGTGAGGAAGATTTGAAAATCATATTGCGACTAAAAGGAATCATTAAAATACTGGAATGTTGTGTCCAGACTTGTCATTTCCACGAATGAGGAACGGATTTTTCACGCAGTTGTGAAAAGATGAGCTCAAAGGAACTGATTTTCATAAATATGAAAACTTTTAATTGGGAGCTAAAACTCGATGCATTTCACTGAATCGGAAGAGCCGTGTATTCGAAAATTGGCAAAGAAAATCGCAAAAATAGTTTTCTAATGAGAAGTTTCGTTCTCCTCCGAGAAAATGAGTAGTGGGATGGGATGAAAGTTTGTAGAAACAGACGATATTTTGATGTTAAAAAATTTCAGATATTTTACTCCAAAATCAATAGAGAATATAGAAGTTCACCTTATTCATTTCGGCTATAGACAAAATACCTAATTCAGTTCTGGATGGCAAATAGCTCGACCCCTCAATTTCCCGTGGGCCTGGATTTTAATGAGTCTGGAAATCCTATCCCACACACACTCGGTTGGGTAATGCTCGAGAACAACTAATAACTGGAATATTAAGTGCTATCAGACTGTTCCGGCCATTGCGCTTCTGCTTCTTATCGCTAAGAACTTCAGCGACTGACATTCTTTTATATCATCAAGCAAAAAAGTTATGTATTTTCCAGTTTCAGTTACTCCCTTGCAACTCAATACGATGCTGCTTATTCCAGAATTCCGAGGATTTATTTCATAATCAAAAATGAGAAATAA
Organism: Leptinotarsa texana; assembly: GCA_015342105.1. NCBI lineage: Eukaryota > Metazoa > Arthropoda > Insecta > Coleoptera > Chrysomelidae > Leptinotarsa > Leptinotarsa texana. The sequence goes on along the minus strand of WOGN01007520.1, from coordinate 15,057 downwards.
AACTCCTTATATTCTTATATCAGTTGTATTTGTAACTGACGTTACTGCAGTTTCGTCTCACGCATGAAAAATTGTTTATTGTATTCTTCTGCAATTTATCGTATGCTATAAGTGATTCATCAAGTGTTTTTTTGCTTGCTTCAACTTTTACTATGGAGTATTATAATTCAGTTGAACTATTTCAAATAGCAACAGTAGAATATAAGAATTGAAAAGATGGAGGTGGTAAAATAGAAAATACAATCAACAGAAAAATTCAGATGGAAAATCAGAGAATAGCTGGATTGAGAAGCAGTTCCAACATCTAACAAGAGCAATGCCTACGGCCTACGTAGAGACAACACCGTCAAAATCCTACCTGTAGATGAGGGAAACGCTACGGTAGTAATGGATATTGTTTTCTATGAATAGATAATGGAAGAAATTTTTCAAAAGGGATAATACTCGGAGATTGTATGTGACTCTACGGCATCAATTGAAAAAAAGTTGAACCAGACTTTGAAAAAATTCCAAGTCTTTTTTTTTTGGAAAAAAGAAATCATCGATAACACCTCACCACAGTTAGCCTCCTCACTTTTATGGACTACTCAAAAAGAAGGGTGTTCCGCTTAGACCGATCATTTGCTCCATCGGCTACTCAAAACTTGTCTAGATTTTTACTACCAATAATACAACCATTACAAGAATAAACATCATATTTTGTGAAGAATTTGATGCATTTGGTCAGACTACAGAGCAAGATTAACTAATCGGTTTCGATGTGGAAAGTCTTTACACCAACGTTCCGGTTGAAGAAGCACTCTAAATCATACAGAGTACAGAGTAATAATGGAATTATTAGGATGCTGTGTACGAAACTTCCATTTCCAACTGAAGAACGACCTCTTTACACAAGATTAGGGACTGCCGAAGGGATTGCCACTTTCACCAGTTATAGACAACATGTAGTGTCCGACCGAAAACGATTTTTACGACAGAAACCGAATTTCGGCAACGGTCTCAGATACGGCCGGAACTGAAACCAAAACTTCCTTACAAGGATTATGTTTTTAGGGAAAAATAAAGGAAACGTTATTATAATTAGTAAGTCTTTATCTTTTTAACTTTAAATCACAACGTTACGCAGTATTCGACATTTTCACTTATTGATAATCAACAAATCAACATAACAACCCCTCATTTGAGAAAAAACATCAATTGTACCTTAAAAGTGCCTGAAATAGTTGAGGTGTTTATTTGAGTAAGTGTAGATTCTTCTATTGAATATCATTAATGGTTTTTCAAAAATATTAGACATATAATTACTTATTTAAGTTGATACCTAATATCACAATAGAAACTCAATATTTATGGAATGAACAAAGTTGATTACAAAATAAGTCACGAGTCAAGACATGATTAGGCACGGCAAAATGTCTTCGTCGCTTCTATGAAATTCAACTCGCCGAACATGACCGATCACAGTACAAGAACTCCCGAACGCAGTATCGGTTTCGGTCGTAGTTTCGGTCGAACCCTACCAACATATATATGGAGTGGCTTGAAACTCTGGCCATTGAAGAAGCCCACAAGTAACTCCGAGTTTGGTTAAGATACGTTGACAACACTTTCATAAAATGGAACCATGAGAATACTGAACTAGACGTCTTTCTGAAACACGTCAACAGCGTGAGACCTTCCATCACTTCCACAATGAAAAAGTAAATTCGCAACGAATTGCCATTCTCAGACGTATTATTGAAGAGGACCGACAGCTATAGTAGCCCAAAAACCCACTCTAACGGGACAGTATCTGAACCACAAATCCAAACACCATCAACCAACTAACAGAGGAATCATCGAGACTCAATTATATCGCACTTTCGAGCTATGTAATTCGAAGGAAGGTCTTGAGAAGAAACTAAATATAATCAAATATGATCTTTAATGGAATGGCTATTTCAAAGCGATGGTGGAATAGACTGAAAGACAGCAAGAGCCTCGCACGGAACCTCGATCGAATATAGAATCCCATTCTGAAAAGTTCAAGAATAGCAAACAGTATGACATAAGGTATAAAAGGGTCAATTAACTTTGTCGACAATTTGTCAAATCCAGGTGAAGGTATTACCACACAAAATTACCTGAGGAGTCAACATTAGTACGACTTACGCAACCGTAATATCCAGTCATCGAAGATGTTAACTCTAGATGTATAAACCTCTGAAGAAGCTAGTTAGTCGCGCGAGAGAAATGTCAAAAATTCACGGCTTTCAAACCCGGAAAATAATGACACCGAAAATTTCGACCGCGAAAGCCTTGACCATTTTGTCTTTTAAGGTACGTTGTAGAATAGCCTTTTCTTGCAAATCATAGTTAGGAATAAGTTGAATAAGTTTTTGTAATAATTCTTTGGTCTTCTTGAATGAATTTGAGCATTCGTCCTTCAAGAAGGACATATTTTTTCAGTAAAGTCGAAGATCATACAAAATACAGATGAAGATTGAAGTACGGAGTTCAAGATACTATATTCGCATCAGAAATTGATTTGTTGTTCAGGTGATCCAGAATTATTTCAGTGAGGTCCTGTTGATAAATAATTTTCGAAAGTGAATAATGTTTTCAGTGTATTTTTTTCAAAAATAAACTGTTAGGTGGGATGAAAATTATTCATTTCCTATTTTGGAAGAGGGAAGATTATCATGCAATCAATTATAATCTACCCAACACATCATTCTTGAATGATTTTTATTTTACCTCTATTAATTGATACTTGACGAAACTCTGCGACGATCTGTTTTTGTACATTTCAGTGGATATTGATTCTTCACTCACTTCTCTATGAATTAACTCCAACTGAAAATTCCCTGTCTACTCGTTATATATAGGAAAAACTATTTCTGTACTGAAATATCTCATCTCGTCACACAATGTACTATTCGTATAACGAAAGATATATTATTCATTCGAATATGCTGATAAATTGAAAAATATCACTCACAGATCATAGCTCAATATTCAAGTTGAATAAATTCATAATTGTCATTCAATATGGGGTTTGTTAGAGCACTTCAGCAAACATATTATTTTACATGGAGGTTATTTCCATAAATCAACCCTTGCAAAAGGATCCCTTTCCAAGATCAAGTATCCAACGAACCATACCAAGTTCATCACAGTGGCGTAACAAAATGTATCAGGCGGCTACAAATAAAAGAAAGTGAAAAGTATCGAAAAAGAATTCACACAATTGATGTGAAATCGCTTCACATTTATTTGTAACAGGCGGTGTACTCGTTTATCTATTAGAAGTAATGAAATTTTGGTATTGTATTTTCTGTAACAGATTTTTCATCGGCGATTCTCTTATTATATCGTGGAATTGAAGAAAACTTATGTTTCATAGAAATGTTTATAATTTCATGATTAATTATATTAATACATGATAGAACTGACCTATACTTGATGAGAACCCATCAAAACATTTGAATTGAAAGGGAATATTTCTCAACGGATACTAATTTTTGATGAGAAAACTCTCTGACTTTTTTTCTACTTTTAGTTCAATTCAAAATAAAGTCTTTATAAAAAGATGTGTTGACAATACACTGAAGATCATACTGTTATATCAACATTGAATTATACGAAAGAAAATGCAAAATAACTACGTTCATGTGACATGTGAATTACACGACAATTCACTTCATCCCATTCACATTGTGCTCTGAATATTCGTTGTGGAACTGAGTCAGATATTGATAGTAGAAGCACTACACAGAATTATATTTGAAAAAAATGTTATAAAATCACTCTTACATGGAACCATATTATCATCAATGGCGTACTTCGAAGATTCGGGACAAGAAACTTCCATTATCAACTGAACATATGACATGAAATATACCGTTCAAAACAGAAAACTTCATTCAAAAGCATATTCTATTTTACGTCAATTGTTATTTTCAGTGCTTGAATAAAGTTCTTATCAAAACGTACATAATTTACAGTTTTCTCAACCTTTTTCCAGTGAAAGTGAAGGTTGTTAAAGCGGAAAATGAATCGAAATTCACTTTTCTCATCATCCTGAATCATTGCAATCTTTGATTTCGATTTCATTACTGCAAATAGAATAGGTGAAAAACATTGTTATTTTGAATGATTTAATTAAGAAAAAAGATGCTAATGATGTTTATAATGTAATTAGGAAGGTTCCATGTAGCAGTCGTCACACTCTCCTCAGCAATCTACGGTATTGATCAGATGAAAAAATGAGGAAGGGCGTAGCGTAATCTGAATAAATACAGGCAGTTTTTTATCATGTGGTACTATTGTCATATTCTAAACCGTAACAGATACGAAGACCTGTTATGAAGACAATATTTGATTAAACGTTTCTTGTCAACATGGCCAACATCAAGTTTTTTCAATGCGGACCTGTCTTTTTCATTACAGATACTGATGAAGCAATAAGTTTACAAAATCCAAGGGTATATCAAATTTGATATTTTTACGGCGTTTCATTTGAACTTACTACCATCATCATTGACAACAATTTTAAGTTACGGCCCTGTCGTTACTTCTTTTGTAAATTGTTTCAATTCATTCAAAATACAATTCAGACAACCCAATAAATTTCTTACACAATGGAAATTTGTACTTTCCCGTTTTGGAATCATTTTATTGCTGTAATTCTTCTTTCAAGTTTTATTTCTCCATAATCAATTCTAATTCGTGATATTTTCATAATTCTCAATCCTGGAGGTAAGGAAAACATCAGTTTTTGGTCAAAACTCGATTGTTGTATAATTTCTTATGATCAAATAATATTTCAATTCATTTACCATCTTTCCTTTCTAAAGCAGAAAAAATGAATGCCATCTATTGACAACTCTCAGAACATATCAAAGATGTATTCATATGATGAAAGGAGTCAAAGTGTGAGGAGTCAACTAAATGTTATGGGTGAGCAAATATCACCTCATAAAAATTTACGCAGTAAAAACATCTTTTTTTTATTTAGGAATGGCCAGTTACAAAAATTATGCTAATCAAGATTGTTCTTCACGGGGAATTTCCTACGAAATGGAGATTTCTGCAAAACCACCAGAACTATTTTGGAAAAGAACAAATATAAACTTCGAGATACGCAAAGTACATCACCTCAATGAAAGGGATTACGGAAGGAGAGTACGATTTGCGAAGTGGTCAAGACGTAGAAATAGGGAAGTTAGAGATACTTGTAAAAAAATAATATGGACGGACAAATCAAAATTCACCAACAGCGGTTGATTCAACAAAAATATCCATTATAATACAAATGAACATTTACATAGGGCAACCAATTTCCGAGAAAGGTTCGAAATAAATGTTTGGTTGAGAATTGTGGGAACAAACATTCTTGACCCTTCCTTTAACGATGATCATTTGAATAGTGAAATGTATCTTCATTTTTCATTCAATGAATTCGATGGCCACTTAGATGAATTGCCACTGAATATCCGTTATCAAATACAATATTTTCAACAAGATGATGCTTCTTTTCATAATGCCGAAATAGTAATGGAACATCCAGATGCAATATTCCCAACAAAATAGATGATGATGGTTATCTTAAATGAAACGCTATAAAGATATCGAATGTGATATAATCTTGGATCGCTTACTCAATATCTGTAATAATATGTATTTAAAAAAAAGATGATGGTGGCCATGTTCATACGAAACGTTTCATCAAATATTCTTCATTACATCGTCATAGTACACTTCGAATACAATGAAATTTTTTTCAATTGTTTGATATTCTCCATTCGAAAAAAAAAAACGAAAAACAGCGAAAGTCACTGTGAATTTTCTTCGACCATTTTATTGTTCCTGATGAGAGTTACCTTTTTTCCATTTCATCGTCTTCGTATCGGTTACGGTTCAGAATATAGCCACATGATACCACATGATAAAAGAAACAGCCTGTATATAAATGCTACCCCCAACGATTTCATATTTTTTTATCCGATCAATAGCGTAGATTGCTGGTGGGAGTGGTGTGATGTTTGCTACCTAAGACCCCCCGAAAATTTTTCCGATTTTAGTCCGTTATCTACATCATTATTATCTTCTTCTTCAATAAAACCATTCAACATAAAAAGTTTATTTCACTAATTTAAGTTTCTAATTCTGTTACTCAATCCTCCTCATTCTGTTCAGTTCATTCAGTTCCTCAGTATTACAAGGTAAAAAATGTACTACTATTCTACTAGCCATGTCATTTGATACCCATATCGATGAAGTTGTGCAAAAATATGTAATCTGCCATTTTGTATTTGCACCATTTCGAATTTACAATGATACAGAATTCACTGAATTGTATTGTGATCAAAACTAAATGTGTCTACCAAATACGAATCTGTCAACAGGAAGGGGGTCAAATTCAATAAATATATTTGACCCAAATTGAGGAACAGGAAAAGCTGAACAAAACCGTTTAAAATATCTAACTGAATATGAAAAATGGAGAGCTGTCATTTTCAACAGGTTCGTCAATTCGTTTTCTGCCATCCATAGATCTACAATACTTTCCTCAATATCTTAACCCTCTTCATCTAAAATGTGCAGTGAATGAATAGAATTTCCAAAGAATGATAGGGCCGTTACACTGATCTCATCTAATAAAATTTATTACACACTCAAATTGAATATTGAGAATATTAATAATAATAATAATAATAATAATTGCTTTTATTGACAGGAACAAATACAAAGAAAAAAAATATATATATATATAAACAAAAATATAACCTCCTATCAAATGGCAGGATTCAATTTCTGACCATGCTACGGAGAAATCGCAACATGAGCAGACCTTGCTCTTCCATCCAACCAAAAAACGTGTGCACCTATGTAAACATAAACACAAGTGCACACAAGCAAACATAACACCAGACAACACGATTGAAAATATACTTCATAAAACGGTATGCAAGACACATTGAACATATGTATAATACTATAATTTAAAAGGAAAAAAAAAGAAAATATATACTAGCACTTGAAATTCAGCATGCTAGGAATTTCATTCATAAGCAAAAGATGTTTAATTTTTTTCTTGAATATAATACAATTTGAATTCTTTAGTTCGTTAGGTACTTTGTTGAAGAGCCAGGTTATGTAATAAGAAAACGATCCACGATAATGGGAAGTTTTGTGGTGAGGGGGCGTGAGCAAGTTCTTGAATCTCAAATTAAGATTATGAACGTCGGTCCGAAACCTGAGTTTGTTGTAAAGATAAGCAGGCTTCATGTGATTTATTATNGAGATAAGCAGGCTTCATGTGATTTATTATTTTGTGAAATAATGTACATGCATGTAAGATACGCCGATTTTCCATATTCAACCAACCCAGTTTTGGTAAGTGATGTGTCACATGATCCCGTCTCCGCGAACCAGCGATCAATCTGACGTAATACTTTAATTAAATTTGAAACGGCGGCAAGAAAACACTTGTTTTTTTAAAGAAAACTAAGGTAGTTAATATAATTTCTATAGTTCAATTCGTCTATCTTTCTGATTTGTAATTATCTTCCTCGATACATTTTCGGGATTAGAAATTTATCAAAACTTCCGCTATTCATTAGTAACCTTGTAACCCGAAAGTTAATAAATTATCCGATATATCGTAGAGTGGAATTGGTAAAACAACATAAATCATTTGACGCATGAACCACCGCATAAGCCAACACTCCGAAACATTATCAGCCAGGAATGGTGGGACTGGCATTATCATAAAATTCGGCAACTGCCGTGGGCCAGAATCGATATCACAAACAGCTGAATACACTTTATGACAGAGAAGTTTGCATAATTTTGCATTGAGCAGATGATAGCACTTTGAAACTTTATGTGAAAACCCCCATAACCCCGGAGCGGTTGGGAAAACGAGTATTATGACATTGTCACACTAATTAAGTTTAAGGATTGGATCACTCATGCTTCGGAAAAATGCGAAACAGTGAAGACTCAGATCCGTTTCATAGAAAACCGATGGTCACTCTGACTGACTGTCAACCACCTCCAAATAAATCACTCTGACTGAGTTAGCGTATCATCAAATGAAGTCGGAGGGGCTGAATAAAAGAATGGCGCCTGTGAACACGATTTTGATGTTCTTTTTATTGGTTTATGCAGTAGGTAAAGGAATATTTCCGTCTAATAACAGCAAAACATAAAAAACTGTGACTCTCGGATACTTTTTCAGAAGAATACAGAAATGGCGATGCAAAAAGTTAAGCTGGGACAGAAGTGACCAAAATATTACTGGCAGTCTTCGTGAGTCCCAATCGCGCGAAACACAGGAAGCACCGAAGAAATGGAAGATATTACAGTGTTCGAAATATAGGTCTTCTTCTAGACCAATCTCCGTATCTGTAGAGTGGGGAGGGCAAGTGTAAGCCCATAGCATTTAGGCCACATGTGACCCATTGTACATCCTCCCGAGTAGTTGTCCTCCTAGGTCATCGTCCCTCCTGTTCTTTCCAGGAAGGTAGACAGGTCACTGGGAGACATCTCCTTGATATCGGCAGATGTAGGCCAAGACTCTCCGAACAATTGACGATAACTCCGGGCACTCGCATAGGAGTGCCCGGAGTTATCGTCCGGTTGGAGACTGTCAGGCATAGGACATGCCTGACAGTCACATCTTCCTGTTAACACATCCTGCATAGAGGTGTTTCCACTTGCCCCATATCATGGAGCTTCCTCAGTTGACAGTGGCCAGTCAGAAATCCTACTGTTAATTGTAGATTTTTCCTAGTCATTGCCAGATATTTCTTCGACGCCATCTTCCCAGGGTCGTACAAGGTGATCCCGGCAAGACTGCATCCTTTGATTCCATCCCATCTCTCCAAGGATTGAGCATGGGTGTGACATTTGGCTAGTTCCGCAATTGTCGAAGTCATCAGGCCGTAGGTGCCACTGGGTCCTGAAATTCTTAGTCCAGCCGCTTCCTTGGCTAAAGAGTCGGCAATGCGATCATCTTTACTCATGTTATGCCCTTTAACCCACCTCAGGATAATGTTATTATCTACCGAGGCTCTGACTAAATCTTGGTGACACTCTAGTACTAGCCCTGAGGTTATACGTTGTCTGTTCAAGGCTAATAGGCCTTGTCTGCTGTCAGTGCGGATTGTTATGTTCTTTCCAGAAATTCCTTTCTTGGTTATTTCTTTTGTGGCGATTGAGATACCAGCCAGTTCTCGTATTTATTTCCTTTTCCCACTTAATTCTTAAGCTTAGTAATCCGAGGTACACTCCACACCCTGAACCTTCTTTGGTTTTTGAGCCGTCTGTATAAATCCGTATTGCATTTGTGTCATCTGACTCTATGTTCTGCCTAATTTGTACCTTGTAGGGTTTATTAAACACAAACCTGTGTTCAATTGCATCGCTTGTTGCCTGCAGCAAAAGTTGCGCAGTAAGCGCTTCCCGGGCATTGGCCCAGCCTCAATTGACCCATTCCTACTTCGAAGTTTACACCAGCCGTGCGCAATCGTACCATGGCTATTAGCGCAACGTCCTTACGTACAGATCAAGAGGGGTCAGACCCGTGATTATTTCCTTTGCCGCGGTTGGTGTTATTCTCATGGCTCCTGTGATGTTTAAACAAGCCAGTCGCTGTATTTGATACAATTTATGGATGACCGTTGTTTGTAGAACTGTCAGTCCCCATGCAATGATTCCATACGTTAACATAGGTCTTATTATTGCAGTGTGGATCCAGGTGACCACACTGCAATACCCCATGCGCGTCCCACTGTCCTCCGACATTGCTCATAAGCCACGTATGCTTTTTTTGCTCTACTCTGTAGATGAGAGTTCCATGTTGGCTTCCTGTCGAGGGTAGTACCAAGGCATTTTACCTTTTCAGAGAAGTTTAGTTTGCTTTTAAATATTTCGGGAGGTTTTAAGACCGTTGAACTTATTTTCTTCTTGGGATTGATCGACATTGAGTGTTCTTACACCATGTTTATATTAATTTGAGCCCATCCTGCGCTCTATCGCAGAGTGTGTTTAACACACTCTGCGATGTCATCTGCGTCATCTATGTCATCTGCGTATGCAGATATTTTTCTTAAGGTGATTAATCAGGGTATCCAGAACTATGTTTCAGAGAAGGGGTGATGAGACCCCTCCCTGTGGCTATCCCCTCATGACCAGTCCTTTCACTGTGATGTCTTCTACATTAATACTTATTGCTCTACTAGAAATCATCTTGAGTATCCATTCTCCTAATACTAGGGGTACATTCCTGGAGTGTAGTTGCTGGGTAATTATTGTTGTTTTATTGCTGGCTACTAACGCTGTTTCACCCATTCATTCATTCATCCAAAATAATGAAAGAACTCATTTAAAACTTTATTAAATATTTATTGTAAAAGAAATGGAAAAAATGCTTAAGATGAAGTCACACTCGAATATCAATAAGTAAAATACATTAAAACACGATAAACTTTCATAATACTACCACCCAGCAGGATCGAAGAGAAGGAGATGTGCTGTACTGCTGATGATCAATAGATACTCGAATGAAAATTTGAATACTATCCCTTAATGATCTTGACCTCCCTCAATATTTATAAAAAATTATACGCTTACATTGCGTCTTTTGATCCGGTCACTCTACTAAGGTGAAATGCTCAGTATGCAATCTGTGCCAAGTTTGCGTATTTGGAGATTGTTTTATATTCTATATTCTATATCATGTGATCGAATCAATTTCGATGTCTATGAACTTGAAATATCAAAAGAGGGAATTCTGAATACCGAGTGTTTTTGTGTTGAAATATTGAAGTGGGGTTGGAACATCTTTCAATTCATGTATTCAATTAAATGAATCTGAATTATTTCAGGATTATTTTCTATATTTGACATTATCAAAAGCTCTCTCGATATCTATGAATATACCCAGGGTGGATTCTTTGTTGTCCAATGATCTCTCGATTCTGCCAACCACGTGGTAAAGGGCAGAATCAGTATACCTTCCCAGAGTATATGCATGCTGATTTGGATGAAGCAGATTCTGAACTAGTACTTCATCTCTTATGTACCGCTCACATAGCTTTTCTATGGTTTTTAAGAAAAATGATGTGAAACTACTTGGTTGAAATGCTTTTGGTAGGGTGTAGTCCATCCTACCTGGTTTGGGTATAAATTCTACTCTTACTTCTCTCCCCTTTCTGGGAATATACCTCAGAGCTAGGGAGGCTCTAAATATTCCAACCAGTTGCTGCATAAAAGTGTCCAGTCCCCACTGAAGTAGGGCTGGTCTCATACCTTCAGGTCCTGGTGACTTGAAGGGTGAAAAGCCCGATATAGCCCATCTTATTTTGTCCTCATTGATTACTGCAATAGCAGATTGCCAGTCGTATTGTGAGAGTGTTGTTGGTACATCCGTCCAGTTCGTCATTCCAGGAAAAAGGGAACCTTCTCCTCTTTGCTTTTGTCTGCAGACTTTTCTGAGGTTGGCTTGATATATACCCCAGTCCTCTTCGAGTTTTGTACGTTTTGCCTTGTTGAAGGTCATTCTCGCTAACTTCCTGGGGTGTTCCAATTCAGGGCACCTCCATGTGTTGGTTGTGCCATCTGTTTGAACCATCCTCATCGAACAGGATTCCTTGTAGGCAATGTCTATTTTATTGTCGATAGATACCGTGTACCTTTCCACCGTGCAAATCTTATTGTTAAATCATCTCAAAATAGATCTATTCACGGGTTATGATCAACAGTACTGATGAATATACGCCAAATTAACGGACTATTGTAAGACATAGCTGAGGCACCAGTCAATCTGATAATAACACTGATGATCTTCAAACATGATCCAATCTCTGACGGAAGCACCAAACTCTTACAAAGGTTCGAAATACATGAACACTCAACTCTAGTAGATCACTATTAACATCTTCATGCAGTCATTGTTTACTGTGATTCTGGGGTTGATTTTGGTCATTACTACGCATAAAAATCTATGAAAAATTCTTGACTTGAATCTATTTCTGGTTGAGCCGGAAGGAATTTTCAATTTGCAAAATATCGGCTCCAATGACATGCATTTTTATTCATAACTTCAAATTTCTTGTCATACAAACAACTGAATGGCGCCTTGTATAATGCTTTAGTTTTCACCCATTTTTATCAGTGGTGATAATTGACCGTTCCAGAAGTTTCGGCGTATTCTGTATAAATCTCTGAAACTCTTAATAGGCACTTTTCATATTACAGTTTGGTGATGTTATCAGTCAAATTCTTTCAGAGGTCGAGAGTGGAAAAATTCACAAATTAATTTTTACGGTGAAGGAATTTAACGATTCCCCCGCTTACAACTCATAATATTTATCACGCTATTTATCACACGAGCCAGTCGTTGTCTCAGTTTATCATGGAAAAGTGAGTTAGAAGCTTTAAAAATGCAACAGCAAGCCGCACACTATGTCACTGTCAGCGTATAATTACCCGTCAGCGCGAGAGACAGACACGACATCCGCTAGTTCGGCTGCTTGGGAACAGCCAAACGAGCTGCGACAGGTGAGACTCTTAATAAAATATACGACGTCATGTCATCCGCAACCCGTTTTACGCAGCTTTACATATCTGTGAAGGGTCCGCATCCAGTAGGTTTCATGATGGAAAAGGTAGCGCGGATGATATGACAGTATCATCATCTGAATGTGAATACAGGTAAAGGTAACGCTAGTGACTTGCATCAGTCAGATAAATTCAATGACTCCGTTTATATTATAGAAAAGAAATTAATTTTGAATAATAGGTAAAAAAAATATGTTAAAAGGTTTCATTGAAACAAAAAGATAATAATGATGTAAATAATGTACTAAAAAATAATTCTTAAGGTCATTAACTATACACCACTCTCCTCAGCAATCTACGGTATCGATCAGATAAAAAAATGATATAATCGTTGGGTGTAGCTCAATCTGAGTAAATATATAAATACTTCGCTCAACGATTTTATTTTTTTCTGATTAACACCTTTGATTGCTCAGAAGAGTGCTGTGATGACTGCTATCTAGGTCTTTCCGAATATTTTTTTTTATTTTTAAGGCATTATTATCTACATCATAATTATCTTTTTCTCTTAATAAAACCATTCAAAATAAAAAAAACTTGTCATATAATATTTTCAAGTTTTCAGTTTCCGATTTTATTACTCAATTCTTCTCAATATGTTTATTTCATTTAGTGCCTCATTATTACAAGGTGATATCTAATCCGCTATTTTGTAGCAGCGGCCATCTTGAATCTGCATTTTTTTCAAAGTGTACTGCTATTCTACTAGTCAAGCCCTGTCCTTTGATACCCATACTGATGTAGTTATAAAAAAATATGTAATCCGCCATTTTGTAGCTGCGGCCATTTTGAATTTTCATCTTTTCCGAAGTGTTCTACTATGCTAGTGATGAAACCCTGTCATTTAAACCCATATTGAGGTAGTTGTGAAATAATGTGTAATTAGTCGTGTAATCAGCTGTGAAGCCATGGCCATCTTGAATTTGAATCTTTTTCAAAGTATTCTACTATTTTACCAGTCGAACCGTGTCGTTTGATACCCATATTGAAGTAGTTTTGAAATAATATGTAGCGGCCATCTTAGATTTACCATGATACATAATTTATTTCATTGTTTTGTCATCAAATCTGAATGTGTGAACCAAATTTCAGATCAATCTGTCAACAGGAAGGGAGTCAAACTTCAATTATTAAATTTGACCTAAACAAACAAACATAGCAAGCTAAATAAAACCGCTCAAAAATGAACTTGATACAAAGCAAAGCCTGTGTATAAAAATACTTTTTTGCATGATCTACACATATTTGTAACGTAAATACATACAAGTAAATACATTTTCTTAAATCTTTGAATATTGGAATAGAAATAGGTTGTGGCGAAAAACAATTGTGACTTATATTTGAAAATTGTTCTTGAAAATTATTATGAAACGGTTTACTGTGACAAAGCATAGTAATATTATATTCTAAACTAATCTTTATATAACAATAAAAGGCAACTCAACAGAAACAAATAAAATAAAATATAAACAGTACAAAAATAGAGTTGAAAAATTTACAGAGGAAGCGAAAATAAATTTTTATCGAAACAAAATTGAAAATAATAAAGAAGAATCCTCTAAACTGTGGAAAACTAATAATGAAGTGACAGATAAAGGGAGTAACGAGAATACAATCAGAAATTGAATTTAATGATGGTCCTATGATTACTGACCAGAAAAAATTGCTAACAAATTTGTTGAACACTATAGCGAAATTGGTAAAGTCTTGACGGATGAAATACAAAAAAGACCAAATTATAAAAAAATGTATCAAAAACCAAAATTATGAACTCTTAGAGCTGAAACTATTGAACTCATAGCAAAAGATCTTGCAATTCCATTGACATACATAATAAACTGGTCATTCAGTAGTGGAATATGTCCAGTTCCATTTAAATGTGCTGTAATTTCACCAATATTCAAGTCTGGAAATAAACTCAAAGTGGATAACTATCGCCCAATATCCGTAATTACAAACTTTGAGAAAATATTCGAAAAAATCTTGAAACCACGCATTGAAAAATATAAAATCTTATCAAATATGTAGACTTGAAGAAAGTATTTGATACAGTTAGCCATGATCAACTTTTAGAGGTACTTGAATTCAGAGGAACATCCCACCAACTCTTCTATAGTTATCTCCATGAAAGAAACCAATGTGTGAAAGTCAAAGACACTCTCAGTGAATCTCAAATAGTACAATATGGTGTACTCCAAGGGGCAGTTCTGGGTCCAATTCTCTTCAGTATCTAGCTGAACGATCTTTATATGCTAGATTTGGAAGGGGGCATAATGAGCTTTGCAGATGACACAGTAGTCATTTACAAAGGAAGAGTTGAAAGAAAAAGTTGAAGAAAATTTCAAAGCTATAATTCAATGGTTTGGAAGTAAACTACTGAGTATTAATATGGCTAAAACATTTTACATTACCTTTAGAACTTATGCTAGCCATTTACCAAGTTTC
>WOGN01007519.1:0-11789 GCA_015342105.1 Leptinotarsa texana | reverse complement strand
AGTATTCTAAGTGAATTATAATCAGTACCTAGTTGTGTAGTAAGTGAATAAAAGTTTGTCTAAGTATTATTAGTGTTGTTGTTTAAAAACGAACCCCGAGTAAATATCTTAACAATATTTATCGAGTTATTCGTAACTGAATACTTGCGATTTTTCATAGTGAAAATTCTTACTTGTGATACACTGTTTGGAACCTTTGGGTAGTAATCATATTACTGGAGTTTCTTCCCAACATCAAATCGTTATTTTTATCACCTCGACAAGTGTTTCGATCAGCAAGTGATCATCTTCAAGAACAAGATTAAACTTCTCATTATAAATTCTCTTTCTATCAAAAAAAATTAAGCTGATACAAAATATTTTTATATCGATTGATTCAAGTTTCTAGGTCTAAAATGGAGGAAACAGCGTAAAAGACGTCTGCTCAGTTGAAAGTAGATTGTACTATAACTGAGCGGTTACGATGCATAAACGGTTGGCTAATCAAATTATTAGAAAAAGAGTAACTTGCACAAGATATAATATTGACTGTTATCTATTGACAATATTTCCCTTCTCGCCAGAGGTTTTGAGTTCTACTTATGAAGTTAATAGTGTAAGAAGTGTAATATCTTTACATATTGCTTTATTTTAGTATCACCCATTTAATGCAGAAATTGGTAGAGAAAGAATGCATTTTTTTCTTGAATAAGGTATTAGGACAGTCTCTCAACACAAGTTATCTCAATATTTTGATAAAATTTATCATCATCTTCAAGGAAAAGCTACAAAAGTTGTATGATGACAGTAAAACATTTCAAAGAGCTGTTGTGCTTGATATTTCTAAGGCCTTTGACCGCATGTGGCATGAGGGTTTGCTTGCCAAACTTCGATGCAATGGCTTGTCGGATCATTATTGAATATAGCTCTTCAGCTTCCTGAAATAACTTTCCCTGTTCGTCAACGACTTATTGAAAAATACCTAGAATCCACTATATTTATTTGCTGATAACAGCACACTTGCCTCGTTATTCCATTTGGATCCCAGGACATCGGCTACGGAGGCACATCTTCACCGGTAGCAGGACGTTGCATGGAGGGTCTAGAAGTGAGTTCGAATTGGGTGAAAAGTAACCAGGTTCAATTCAATGCCACAAAAACCAAGGCATTGGTTTTTCCAAGAAGATAAATGTCTCCGGACTGTCTGTCAGGTCAAAAAATTCCGCTTTCTGCTTTGATAAGCTTGTTGGGGGTTGAAATGGACACCAATATGTCTTGGCACAATCATTACGCTGGAATTGCAAAGGCTGCTTCTTAAAAGCTCAAAACACTGTTCCGAACCAGAAAACTGTACGCACCTAAGAAATTTTTGATGCTTTATAAAGCTCAGATCAGACCTTCTTTGGAGTATCGTTCTTATGTATGGAGATCTGCCCCTCAGCATAACTTGAAGTTGCTGGATTACACCCAAAAAAAGAGCCATCCGCCTGATTGGAGACGCGCACATCACGTGCAACCTTAATAGCCTGGAACATCGAAGAAAAGTTGATTTGTCTCTCTTCTATACATACTTTCACGGGAAGTGTTCAAGTAATTTGGCATATTCGATTCCACCAAGAGCGGTAAATGTCAGAAATTCGCGACGGACTGTGGCTGCTCTCCTCGAACTTCACTGCTTAAGATCTCTTTCATCTGCAGAACTACGTTTATATGGAATAAACTTCCTGAAAACGTTTTTCCAAATCTCCAGCGATTCAGATAAAATGTGAATCGCTACTTTTGTACAGGCACCGCTTTTTGAGCGCCTTAAGGTTTTTCTTGTAGCGCTTGTGTTTTATTCTTGAAAAAAATTTTTACAAATTAATAAATATAACTCTGATATGATTTTGTCATGTTGCAGATACGGGCAGCTGAGTTGTTGAAACTATTGAATGATTGAGAACGATTTTTGTACAATTGTGATCAGAGACATCTGACGTTATGTATGCATAAAAATGAGAAAACCCTATGTCAAGTTCATCATCTTTAAGTTAGAATTGAAAACACAAATATTAGTTTTGTGGAAAATATTAATGAAAGAGTGGTATTCAACTGAATGTGATACTCTATGTAATAGGCAGGTAAGGATATTTTTTTTACTATTAATTTACTTTTTACTTCTGTTAAGGCAATTGTTTCATTGTATATAAATTATATTTCTAAGAACAATATTTTAGATTATTTCTAAAATATTCAATCGACTCTTCAATAAAGATAAAGAGTCAGGTAAGTGGGAGCTTTATAAAACTACTCTAATGACATACAACAAGGAAATTCGAAAGGCAAAACGGGAGTCGTGGAGGAAGTTCTATGAGAGTATCTCTGATTTACCTCGCAGCACAAGAATTCACAAGATTCTCTCTTGAGAGCCGACTGCTGAAATTTGGTCGCTTAAACGACCCGATGGAACATTTACGACCTCTAATAAAAAACGTTAGAGCTTTTGATAGAAAACCACTTTCCTGGAAATATGACTTTTGATAACAACAGATCCCCCATCTTCGATGGCGCTAAACGTACAAATAAGAACGACTCGGACGTCGCAAAAGAGGTTATCACAGCACCGGCAGCCCTTCAAATCTCCCGGAGAGGATGGTATATTTCAAGCACTTCTTCAAAATGGACTGGAAATGATTTTACCTATTCTCACAAAATTGTATAGAGCTAGTCTGGGCCGGAGAGACCCACTCCCCAAATCGGTACGACCAATCAGCCTTAAATCCTTTCTGCTGAAAGGACTTGAGAAGATACTGGACGGACAATCAGGAGGGTAGAATTATATGCATCCCCTCTGAATAATCACCAGTATCCTTATCATTCCGGCAAATCGACAGATTCAGCATTAAACAACCTCGTTAAGGAAATCTCCTAATGCCTGGACAACAAGGAGATTTGTCTTGCTGTATTTCTTGATATTGAAGCAGCATTTGACAATGCACTACCTGAATCTATAGGATTGTCTCTGGCTAGGAAGAGTTAGAATCGACAATAACTATGGATCTATGCCATGCTAGTAAACAAAACTGCAACTACGACTCTTCAAGGCGAGGCTATCAGATTCAGGGTCACCAGGGGCTGCCCTCAAGGTGGGGTACTATTTCCCCTTCTGTGATCGCTCCTGGTGCAAGCTTATAGATGACCTTGTCATCCTGGCAAAGTCTACGTCGGGAAGGGTATCTTGTAATATCCTCCAAAGCGCGTTGGACGTTGTTCACAGTTGGTGCCTGATGGAGCAGATGTCTGTCAACCCCAGCAAAACTGTGTTAATCATCTTCACCAAGAGGAGAAAATTGGACAATTTAACGCCACT
The DNA here is from genome assembly GCA_015342105.1 of Leptinotarsa texana. Taxonomy (NCBI): domain Eukaryota; kingdom Metazoa; phylum Arthropoda; class Insecta; order Coleoptera; family Chrysomelidae; genus Leptinotarsa; species Leptinotarsa texana. The sequence goes on along the minus strand of WOGN01007519.1, from coordinate 8,461 downwards.
TTTCCTCAGTGATTTGGTCATTCCATTTGGAACGGACATGAAATATCTTGGCATTGTCCTTGATAATAGACTCACCTGGAACGCACACTTGGGAGGGAGCAGATGTCTGTCAACCCCTGCAAAACTGTGTTAATTCCCTTCACCAAGACGAGAAAGTTGGACGATCTAACGCCACTTTTCCTCAATGATATGATCATTCCATTTGGAACGGAGGTGAAATATTTTTCCATCGTTCTTGATAATAGACTCACCTGGAACGCTCCCTTGGAAAAAGTTTTACACAAAGCCAAACTGTCTCTATAGATATGTCGAAGAATTTGTGGTAAAACTTCGGGTTTAGGAGATCCTTCTACATCTACCTCCTCTTCACATTTTTCTGGAGATAGAGGCTAGATAGACTGCATACAGACTTGTGCACATTGCCAATTGCACAAATCAATTCAATGCAGAGATCAACAGAGTGCAACATGCCCTCTGACTTTATGCCTCCAACTGTCAACTACGAACTTTCTTATAAAGTACTATTCCCGAATAGAGAGGACTGGATCCTCCAGAGAACGAAATATTAAGAGCAGATATTTGTTGGTTCACAGATGGATCTAAAACATTTTCCGGTTTTAGTGCAGGTGTTTTCAGTCACAGACCCAGGAGTTATCTACCTACCTAGGAATGTATGTGACTTAGCGAAATTCACGCATTGAATTGTGTGCGGAGAGATTGGATGAATCCAACCTCACTCACAAGTCAATAAAAATATTTTCGGGCAGTCAAGCGGCGTTGGAAGCTCTTGTTTCCTACCGAGCAGAATCTAAATTGGTAGCAAACTTCAAAAAACGACTCTCCTCGGTAAGAAGACTTAACAGATTGTCTCTGGTCTGAATTCATAGCCATACTGGCCTGGAAGGCAATGAAGCTGCTGACTCTCTTGCAAAGCAGGGTGCTGCAAGCGGTTTCATCGGACCAGAACCTGTTTGGCTTTACCAAACAAGCAATGAACACCTGGATGGCAAGAAGATTTATGGACTTCTGGCAGAATCTTCCAGGATTGGCTCACTCCAAGGTGTTTATTCGCCCTTCAAAGCTTGATACCAAACAGTTGTTGGACTACAGTACGGATTAACTACGATGTCTAACAGGCCTGCACTGCAATTTGAATTATCATATGCAGAGACTTGGACTGTCGGAGGACAGTGTGTGTCGCCTCTATCTGGAAAATGATGAAACAGCAGAGCATATACTTTGTGCCTGCCTCGCTGAGGACCAATTCAGGTTCTTAGAGTTCGGCAGATCCGTACTGTCACTATATGACCTGAAAGACCACTCACCATACAAACTAATCGGCTTCGTTAAAAAGCTGGGTTTATTTGGCGAATGTGAATAGGTGTGAGTCACAATAAACCCTTGTGGGTTGCAGTGGAGGGTCGAAAAGGCCCACTCACTTTAGACCTATCTATCTACCTACATTTCTTTCAATCGCTGAAATCTTTGTTGAATTATAGTGCATTTTATGACCTTCTTTATGAACATGATTACTGAGAACACATATCTCAGGATGTAATCTATTCTCACTTTTAGGTTAGCTGATTCTTTCTTTAAGTAACATAGAAGTTCGACTAATCTATTCACTACTACAATTTATTCATGTAATGGAATAGATTAATTGAGATTGGAAATTTATTGGAGTTTTATCTTTAAGTTTTGGAAACAATTATTGATACTTGATATGGTTCTGAAAGCTACTTTCACTTTTAAATTTTTGAAGATTCTGCTAATATTGTCACACTAAACAGGTTGACGTACTAAATAAGATCTTTAAGAGGGGATCTGGAGTTGTTGGTAAATAACTGGAATAAAATATTTACATATTTTGAGTGAAAAGAAGGATCGGAAATCTGAAGTATGCGGTTTTTCATTTGTTTGACCAAGCAAATTCGTTTCGACTGCTTCTGGTATGACCAATAGTTGAGGAATATACTAAGTCATTACAGTATACTAACCACAGTTTTCAATAAGGTTTGTAATATACTGGTCTTGGTCAAGAATTACAGTGACATTACCTTTATCAGACTTGGTTACAATGAGATTTGAATTATTTTAAAAAAATCTTGTTCTACTGGATAAATGTTAAAATTTGTTTTATAATTTTATGCATTGAAGAAATTAGTAATGATGTTAGTAGATCGTGCTACTATTGACTTTCTAACATTATCGTCAGTGTAAGTAAATGTGATGTAGTCTATATCAGACTTTTACGGTCTTCGGAATCTGAAATGCGCTGTGTGTTTTTGGAAACTCGTTACAAAACTTCCTACAGTTGGACAATGTACTTCTTGATACATTTCTCGCAGCTCGTTTCATTTCATATCATCTTGTCTGCAGCAAGCAGTTCTCAAAATTACTTTCACGTTCAACTTCAATTCGTTAGTATATCTTGGATTATACGAAAGAACAATGAAAAGTTGAAGATGTACCAAGATTCTCTTAAGTAACTTATCTACTGAATTTTTAGATAAATGTTTGTTTCTTAATGTTTTTTGTTTTAACGTTTTTTATTGCTATACTATACAGGGTGAGTCAACAAGATTCCCTCGGTCCATTGCTATTAAAGGAAACAATTTTTCGAACTGCTCAATTTTTTGCAGTCATATCGATAAATATTATCTTTTGAAGATATTTTCTCATATACTGGGTGATTCAGCCAAGTGTGGTCAACCAAAGTTATATTTTTTAAATGGAACACCCAGAATATGAATACGTTATTCGATTTCATATTTTTTAGCCCTCTAAAGAATTTTTGTTTTCGAATTTCCATTGTGGTATTGTCAAGTTATAGCAGAAACATCTATTTTGCATTTTGCAGATATTTTTTCAATTCACCAACTGCATGTCTACAGCAATTAAGTGGATTTTATTTGGGTATAATTAGTCAACATCACTATGATAATTTCGGGAATTTCAACTTTTAGAAACAATATATAGGGTGCTCGGTAACACCGGTCAAGTTTCATTAATTTTCAAACAGACACCCTGTATTTTTTCATTTGTATGAAATGCATTTCATTGCATTTTTTTATCGGAGGTATGCTATACAAAAACTGATATTTCACAAATTATAACAAGGTTTTAGTAATTGTTGTAACCACAATAAAATGCATTTTTTTACGTTCACTTACTCAAATTTGTTTTTCGAATAGTCAAACTATCTAGTGATAGTTATCAACAGTTTCAACGGTCAGAAATGCGTAAAAAACCTAAAGAACATTTATACTGCTTTTTTGTTTAAAAACCCACTCATTCATGACCGACATCAAAAATGAATCTCGGAATTTGTCAATAACGCCATGTGTTGAAATTTCTTTAGCATGTAGATTGAATCATTTTTATAATGAATTATGTATTGGAAGATATGGTGCAAATGGTCTACGCTTTGGAGGAAAGTGACGAAAACTGCATTCCTTGCATCTAGGACTTACGAAGAGAAGTTCCCCGAAAGAAGACAACCAGATGAAAGGGCATTTCAGGCTCTAAAACAAGATTTGGAAGAAGTGATAATGTCAATCATGAGAAGTTCGAACAGGTCTGCTCTGTACAGCAGACAGCAGACAATTCAAATTGCTTTTCACCTTGTGAGTAACCGAGACCTGAGCAGGGAATTAGGATTTTCTCAAACCAGCGTGTCTCGAATGATACGAGCAAGCAAATTTCATCTTAACCACATACAATTGATGCAAGAGTTAAGAGAAAGAGATTTTGAAAATTGTGCCAATGAGGTTTAGAAAAGATCAATAAGGAAAACGGTCTTTTCGATTTTGTGTTATTTTCTATTGAAGCCACTTTTCATTAAAATGGAACTGTGAATCGGTATAACATGCATTATTATGCTACTGAAAACTACTATTTTGTTCGTTGCCTCAACCATCAACAGCGTTGGTCATTGAATGTTTGGGGTGGATTTCTCGAAAAAAGAGTTATCGGTCCGTTTCTTTGAATGGGCATCCATCCATTTTATAGTGAAAATAAGCTTCAAACGTCTGAGAGATCGTATGTCAAATTTAGGAACAATGGGCTCATTCAGGCTAATTTAGTTTTTTATTGAAGATTATATATTATAAAAGTAAATCATCTCCCAATTATCTCACAAAATTTTCCGGTTTATATGTCAACTAACAACAAAGCAAGAGCAATTGAAAATGTGAGATCGCCTGCGGAACATCTTGACGTCACACCAGGCAAACGAGCTTCGAGCGGTGGCAAATGGGCCTGCAGTTGGAGATTATGAATCGCTGCTACTGTCAATTTAATTTTTAATTTCCTTCAAAGTATTGTATACTTATATCAATTCTGGGTAGCTGGCATTTTTGAGACAAAAGTTCTTTAATAAATAAAGAGTACCTTGGGATTCCAAGACATTCCAAGAATTCTTTTTCGAATTCCTGTTTTCAACTAATATTCCAGACAAAGTAGAATCTGATGATGTATAAAAAGAAGTCATGTCTTAGGCACTCAAACTCTCACTGTTCTCGGGGGAACTTAGTAGTCATTTTTTCCGATACATTCTGTATTTTCTATTTCTTCAGAACGATTTCTTTTTCGGTGGTATCTTTTCGGTTGATCTTCGAAAAACCTGTTTATTAACTTGAATTCCAACATCAAAGATATTTTCCTGTTTACCTGCTTAATCAGATATGATTTGATTTTCAGAGATATCTTCGGACAAACGGTGGAGCTTTACATGTATGGGCCGTCGGTCTATCAATCTGGCAATCAAATATATGCGGAATTTCACCTGGTTTCAATATAATTTTTCCAACTTTCATAGTTTTGATATACATGTAATTTTCTGAGTCTGTTTCAACCTAAAATTCAAAGTACTGCTCAGAATAAACTATATTTTTTTATTAATCATCATTCATACTTATACGTTCCCTTGGCTGATACAGAGTCGACCCTCCGCATAGTGCACTGCCCGCTGCACTAACTTGGGCAGTTACCAAAGAATTCTTACATTTAGGAACGATGCAATACTTGTAACGTCATTTTTTATCATTTATATTCACGCAGTTGACACACTGCAGTAAACAACATACAACTTGCTTTCTACGGCTTTAGCACTTGTTTTCCGCTTATCCGCCAGCAACTCCCTTGTCAATTTCAAATTATGAAATAAAAAAATTTGTTAAATGAGCCCATTGATTGAATGTGTGTATTGGTAGCAATGGTTGGTGGATAGTTGCTTACTGCTCTCATACTTTAAGATTGTAATTGCAATTTAGAAAAATAAAGAATTCAAGCATTATAATTACTGACTTGAAGTGTTTTATGTATGCAATTTTATCAGAAATGGAAAATAGTATTAATGAAATCTAAGCTAAGGAAAGAAAGGAAAGGATTATTGAAAAAAAAACAACAGTATAAATGCAATAAGTTAAATTTTATTGGTTTATAAAATAACATTTAGTTCTACTATCACAGCAGTAGTTGTTATACAATTGGCTATCGGTCAAAGAAAAAATGAGTAAAATAAGAGTAAGTACTGGGTAGTAGAACGAGTCTTTCTTCTGTGGAATATTTAGAGGTATTGATATTATTCATTTATTCCCTTTGGAATATTCAAATATGTATGTACGAGTATAATTGCTGCACACAGAAGAAAGAAACTAAATAAAACAGATAAAAATTCTATAGGAACTTTTCATGTACAACTACTTAACTGTAAATAATTTCAACACCAATGTATTTGCTAGGTGTAAAAACAACTCTATTCGTTATTGTTATTGGTCGAATGTATGAAAAACACAAAAATACAACTTTCCATGAAGTTCAAGACCTTGGAACAAGAGTATTTACAATCGAATACGTTAACAGTTTTACCTTCAAACATATATTGCGAGTTAAAAAAAGATATTTTTACAAAAAGTAAATATAAACAGAATTCGAATGACTTTCGAAAATGATATTAGATTTGTTAGTTTTTTTTAATAATTTTACGAATAATTGAAAGAGTTTCTGATGTATGTAAAAGTAACCGAACTGTTAAGGACAATTGGACATTTTTAAATGTATATCAAACTGAATTACTTAATTATGAAAATTGGTGTTAATAAATTGCATTTTATTTCCTAGATCTCCACAAGAATTAAAACATTTCTGTACAGCGTAAAGGACTTTTCCAATTCTAGCATATGCAAATATGTATTTCTTAACCGGCAAGGCATAGAAAATCGGTTTAACAAATAGTAAAGTTGCAAATTCTCAATTGAAATAAACCATAATTATACATTTAATACAATCAGTTTAATACGATAATACAATCGGTTGCATAGAATCAAAGCTGCATATCCTCAAACAGAATAGGAATAATTATGGGCTATTCAGAGACATGAAAGAATACTTTTTTTTCTATAGTTAGCTAATTTAAATTTACTAAAATGCTCTTCACATTGAGATTTTCAAAAATTTAATGGAACTGGCCGACACTTGATCAAAATCCCATAGCTTCCTCAACCTAGTATATCGAAACACGTGTCTCAGATTTGTAAACCTATCATAGTAAAAATCACACAAAACTGGTATTTCACTGGATACTAGCTTACTTTTATAGTTTTTTTACAGTCAGTAAAGCCTTCATTATGAGAATCATAAATGTTTTTAAATCTGCTCATCGTGGATTTACATTAAATTATTGCACAAGTCCAATCAAAATAACATTTGACTTTTTATGACGTGAATGAATATGAAGAAACAATGGCAGTGATATATGAAAGACAAAATTATATGTGGAAATGTAATGAATTTTTGTAGCATACGTTCAGATATTAGTCTCACTTGTAACTTCTTGTAATTCACTTGTAATGTAACTTCTAATTATCAATTTCATTATTACTATCCTAAAATTGCAACTATTGAAGTTTGACGTTTGGCATTTAAATGTTATCATGTAAAGTAAATCTTGAAAAATCTAAGTTACATTGAGAAAAAAATATTTCTTACAAATACGAGTGTTTATTCCCTACGACAGAAATAAAACAGAATCGAAAAGTCCTTCACCCCGTAATCATATATAAATTACAATTATTGTTGGATTCATAAAAATTAAAAAAAATATATTCACGAGAAATAATAAATCTTATTCTTAATATTAACCTGAAAGGACCGTCTAAAAAAGTTAAGTCAAAACAATATTTCAAATCACTCCAAATTGAATCAAAGAGTTGATTTGAGAACAATAATTTTTCTACATTTTCACATGCTAGTTATCCAAGTCCTACATCTAAAGTCATCATTACCAGAAAACCGAGAATAGCTCCCCAGGTAGCCAGCTTTCCATTTTCACTGGAACAAGAAAACATCGATACATAAAATATATCCAAACTAATTTGGTATAAAAAAAGAGAAAATCATACATCCTACTTTTTTTAGATATCTAAGATATGTACAGAGTGGGCCAAATTGGAAACTCCTGTTTTCATAATATGTAGATTAAAGTTAATGGTTGTATCTAGGGTTCAAATTTTATGACAAACTTAATGGTGAAAGCCACGTATTGATATCTATCATCGTTTCTGAGTTACAACATGATTTTAGAACATGTGCATTTTCGAAAAAGTGCTGTTACTTTTTTCTGTCATAAATTTATTATTTCTGTGAAAATATGTGGGAAGAATTCGATAGTATAAAGTACGAAGAATTCAATAGTATGAAAAACTTATTTTTTCAAATATGATATCGATAGTTATTGATGAAAAACACCTTGTATATTCCTGTATTTTTCAACAGAGATTGAAAATACCTTTTTAAAAATGTAGCACACTTGATGATTTGCTAATTTCATCTTTGGATTATAAAGGTTTTAGGTTTTTTCACGTAGACTTTGAAACGCACACTTTGATCAAGTAGGCAAATAAAATAAATAATAGTTTAAAATACAAAAATCGCTATTACAGCTACACAAACTTAAAAACAAAAACTAATTCAAAACTAATTTAGAATTGTGTTCAACATCTATAATAAGTCCTATGGCTTGATGTAACTGAAATCAGAATGAATCTATTTAGAAAAAAAATACTTCTGTTGAAAAAAATCATAAATTCTTCAAATTATATTTTTATTATGGTCCCAATCTGACCAACAGCTCCTAACCAAGTATTTATAACAATGGATAATGTTACGAAATATCTAACGCTGCCGCTGACCCAATTCGACGAAGGGACTTCTACCTGAGCCTGACGTCACACGCACGTTGCCCCTAGGCGATTAACTGGAAAGTTATAGAAAGCGAATTTCGACGATTTACCTGGAATTTCGAGATAAATCGATGGGACTATATGAACTGGTGAATTCCTTCGACAGGTATCATTATTAGTCAGAGAGTAGTAAGATTAGCAAGCGAGTATTCTAAGTGAATTATAATCAGTGCAGTAGTTGTGTATTAAGTGAATGAAAGTTGTCTAAGTATTATTAG
>WOGN01007518.1:0-11790 GCA_015342105.1 Leptinotarsa texana | reverse complement strand
TACGTAGATATGATAGAGGAATCGACTTTTCTACTGAAAAATGTGCTAGAAGTACGCCCAAAAAAGTTATAAATCTTTAAAAATGAAAAAGACATGTAGATGGATCCCCCTACGAGTAAGAGCTATAAGAACATCAGGTTCGAGTCGACACCTCAAACACCTCCTATTACCAAGTTTCGTTTAATTAAGTTCAGTATTCCAAAAGTTATTTGAAAAAAAACGAAAATAAAAATAAAACTTCAACATCCTGACAATTCATATTAGAATATTGTGAGGAATCACCTCCTGAAGTTTGTCAAAGAACTTTTGAATCACCCTGTATTACTTATATAATTTTCATAATGAATTTCATTCAAGACGCTTTTCGCAACACGGTAGCTTCATCAGTTGGAATGGTACATCAAACTATCCCATAATGTCTTTTCATATAACAGTAGGTAATTACAAAATGTAATTAGATAAAAGAATTATTCTAGTAATTCTTGCCCCCAAATATAAGCTGCAGTCCTCGTGGTGTAGGTTCCCTTTCAGTGGAAGAGTTTCATGGAGCAAGAGCCGAATCGATCCCTTTACGAAACCTTTCATCACTTGGAAGGATCGATTGCAGCTTGAGAAATGGTTCCTTTGTAGATTCTGTGGAACATATTCTGTCAGTAGACAATTGTCCTGAAAATTTTGCGAAGAAAATAGGATTAGATAATTTAGGAAACACTTTCTATATATAGATATAAATAACATTTTACGAGTGTTGTTCATGACGAAGAATTTCTAGAACGAGGTTTTAACAATGAACGAGAACGAGAATGTTTTGAAAATAGAAATGAAAATTTCTATGTTTTTTACCACTTTTTTTTTAACTGTCCTATAGGGACATTCTGAAACGTATACAATAAACTGTGTTTTTTACTCATTCTACTCAAACACAAGTTCATACAGCTGAAGATTCATAAGAATGTATCATCTTTCCCACCAAACGATTTTTTAGAGTCTTTGAAGTCCGCTAGATGCTCGTTAGGATAAGAGGAATGTTTCAAATTCTTTGGGTTCTTGTTGAATACTCTACGTGAGAAGGAAAATAGCAGAATCAATAATCCTGATCGCTCTGGATTAAATATTTTCCGTACTGTCTATCTAGTTTTATGTTTGAATATTTTTTTCTAAAAAAACCCTATCTAGTTCACTTTGTAGTACTAGTTCAAAAGTTATGAAAAACGTGTTTAACTTTCTTGAACTTCACCCAGCCAAATATGCGCCATAATAACTGGTGCTGAGGCACCAGTCAGTCTAATAATAACACTGATGATTTTCAAACATGTCTCAACCTCTGACGGTAGCACCAAATTCTTAAAAAGGTTTGAAAAAGATGAACACTTCAATCTAGCAGACCACTATCATAATCTTCATGCAGTCATTGTTTGCTGTGATTCTGGGGCTGAATCTGGTCATTATTACGCAATTTCGTAATATTACTACTTTGCCAAGCTTTCGCTTCTAATGGGGCACTTACATGGAACACTGTCACCCTCACTAGTATACACCCATGTTTCGCCATAAGACACTTGCCCTATACGAAATTGGATAACATTATAGAAAATGCACACAATTCATTCATGAATTACGATTTTTAATGTCACGGAATAAGCTTGATCTGCTTATGTCATCGATGACATCGTAATGACATTCATTTACCTATTTGATTTAATCCCAGCCAGGAGGAATCTTATTTGAATAGAAGAGGTTATAGTTTTAGGACTGATAAATTTTTGGGAGAGAAAGTTTTTGGCTCTCTACTACTACATCTTGATACAAAAAAAAAAGAATGAGGGAATCTTCCGAAGAAAGGAAGGAAGTAGTCAATTTGAAAATAAATAACTTTATACATGGATATGTAGATCATGAAGTAACTTTCAGACACAAACTGACACACACTGAAACAAACTTTCAGACACAAACTGAAAAATGTTTGTACTTGTACGATGACCACAAAATAACGAGTCTTTCAACATGGACTTTCAACGAATTGTGACAACTGATAACGGTACTGTTGAGGCTAGATCTGTTAAATTAGTTGTCATTTATTTAGTATGTTTTTTCAAATCACCATGGGCACCCAGGCGTCCCAAAACTGACTTAATTTTCAATATAAAAATATAAAAAGGATGTAAATAAATATTAAACATTGCATTAATATGCCATCATCGTAATTTTTTTCACTTTTCACTGTTTGTTTTGTTGTAATATTGAATATTACTTGACTTTTTTCCCAACACCAACCCTTTTCACCAAATGATCCTCTACAAGAGGGAGATACAACTCTTGAAGATGAATTCTTGGAGATCGAAACACGTGTCAAAGTGTTAAAAATAACGATATGGTGTTGGAATAAAACTTCAAACTTTTTGAATAATCACATGGAAAATTAAATAATCTATTCACCGAATTCTTGAAACAAATTCGAAGAGTGTAACATACATAAACATGCATCCATTATGTTCACTTGAAATCCTATGCTCAAGAACTGAGGAGTTGCATCAATCTGAAACCATGAATATTTCTGAAACTTTCCGTGGAAAAACTTTTCCTTGGAAAATCATGTCCGAGTTGGATACAGTGAGAAGAGAACAGTCAGAAATTTCCTGTAAACCACGAGAGAAACTGAATATTCAGGCTGTCTATCCTCTTGGAAATAATTTTCATCCGCTTAAATCCCATAAAAAATCGACACAGCATTAGACTAAATGAAATGTAGAGACAGTTTGGACTAGCAAGAATGATGTTTGCATTCAAAACTAGACGATTTCATGTAAAAACAGTATTCAAAATGTGTCAAATAATTCATTACTTCAATAACAAATTTACGTGTATCAATTTCGTTTTCCAAATCAGTTGAAATTTTAACATTGAGTCGATGATTCTATTTTACACCATATTCCCAGTAGTTATGCGGTTCTGAGTGGAAAATCATTCAAAAATAATGAAAAATATCTCATTAGGACAATAAAGCTCTCAACACTCTTCACTTGAATGATTTCACGTATAGTCTAACTTGCTTATCATGGATAACAAGTTGATTATCCATTCATATTTCAGAACAATATTTTCACAGTTGCTATATTCATTCAATAGACATCTGTGGATTCGTTTTGATAGCAGCTGTTACTGTAGGATATTCGTTTAATAAAAAGTTCTATTTTTGGAAAGTATTCGTATAAAAATATGATATATCAGTACTTTTCGATGAAAGTATCCGAAATATTCCACTCGAATCATATTTACTTATCGAGGTTCATCTAGACTTGTACATTATAGATTAAGCTTTGATAACTTAGATTCCTGATTTGAGTTTCAAATCTGAGTCTTTATAACAAATCACATGTGACAGACTAGGTAAACTCAAAAAAGAGTTATGAACAGTTTCTCTTCAGCAAAAATAGGTTGGAAATATATTTCTCTTGTGGAAAAACAGTTCAGTTTTGAATCTTGGTTGCATCTATAAATTTTGTAGCAGAAACAATCAAAGCTATTGACTTTCATAGTTCATTGGGAAAGTAAATGAATTACTCGTGGTTTTGGGGAAACCCTTGTTGGCTATGAATTGCAACTTGTAGAGTACAATATGAATCACGTCAAGTTCAAAACATTCAATTTTTTGAAATACTCTGAAAGAATTTCGATTTTCAATTATGGAATATCATCGAAATTAGGTCGATGATGGCCACTATCATGCACTGATGAGTGACTAATGAGCCCGAAACCAGTCGGCAAGTGTGCCCGTTCCCAAATTGAGGGGTCAACTCTTTCAGTTTTATTGCCAATTGAATATACAGGAAATTTTCTGTGAAGATTCCTGCACTGACGCCTGTCGGATATAATTCAACGCCGTTAGTGGTGTTAGCCAGGGAAGTAGTTGTTTTCTGATAAGCGTCAGTCTATTCAACCTATTGTGTAGGTATATTCGAGACTGGCTTAAACATTCAAAGTTCATTTCTTTAGATTTAAAAAAATCAGTTTTTGCAATTTTCAACGGGAACAATCCCATGTGGTGAATACCTTTTCGAATGATTTCAAAATTATTTTTGGAGAAAGTTGTGAATACCAAATGGAAGTTATTTTCAATGACCTTTTATCAAATAAATGAAGACTGGTTCATTGAATTGTATTGAGAACAGGATGGTAATACAATAGTTTGTATAATTTTCAGAAAAAATCAGTCTTTACTCTTTACTGAAAAATAGAAATAATATACTTTTACAACAAATGACCTACTCATTTTTTGTTCATATCATCAGGTAACATTTAAATAAATGATGAATCTATGATTTATTGAAAATTTTATTTGCACGGTGAACGGCGCTTACATGAATTCAATAATGATAATGATATGTATTCATTTATGTTGCATGCAAAATAGAATTGACGCCTTGAAGGTGATCATGAGTAAATTGCAGATCTACTGAGATTTCAACCGTGTATGTGATGAAATTAACAAATACGAAAATTGAAATAATGTTTCATATAACAAAATCACAATTGCTCACATGAAAACAATTTTATGTGAGTACGTTTGGAAATTGGTTCTTGCTTATGTACAGTCAGCTAATAGAAGAAGGAAGTCAGAGAAGAAATTCAAACCACTCCTTCAAAACTTTATAAAACAGTTTCAAGGGCTTTTTATGGGAAAAATGGTACAGTAAATTATATTGGGGAAATATGAAGGAGTTTTTATAAAACGATTTGACAATTTCAACTCTGTAGATAAATAGCCAAATACCTGAGAGTAGTGAATATAAAATTATATGTCGAATTGGTTAACGCTGGACTTTACATTTGACACGTTTACTTTTGAAAGATTATTGTTGGTTACTGAAATTGTTGAAGAAAACCGAATCTCAACAAGAATTAAGGATAATAGATGAGTAAGGTTGGGAATGGAGAAGACATTTCAGAGTTAGGTTGGGTTAGGTCTGAAATGAGTGGGTCTATTCGACCCCCCACCGCAACCCGCAAGGGTTCATTGTGGCTCACATCTATTCCTACTCGACCAAATACATCCAGTTTTTTAATGAAGCCGATTAGTTTGTATGGTGAGTGGTACGGCTCTGCCAAATTCTAAAAACCTGATTCGGTCCCCAGCGGGACAGGCACAAAGTATATGTTCTCCTGTTTCATAATTTTCCAAGCAGAGGCGATACACACTGTCTTCCGACAGTCCGAGTCTCTGCATATAATGATTCAAATGACAGTGACCTGTAAGAAGACCTGTTAGACATTGTAGTAGTTCAACCCTACTGTAGTCCAACAACTGTTTGGTATCAAACTTCGAAGGATGAATAAACGTCTTGGAGTGACAGGTTCTGGTCCGATGAAGCTGCTTGCAGAACCCTCCTTTGCAAGAGAGTCAGCAGCTTCATTGCCTTCCAGGCCAGTATGGCCATGAATCCAGACCAGAAACAATCTATGAAGTCTTTTCATCGAGGAGAGTCGTTTTTGGCAATTTGCTACCAATTTAGACTTTGTTCGATAGGAGCCAAGAGCTTCCCTTATAAAATATTGTTCCAAACATAGTTGACAGTTGGAGGCATAAAGTCAGAGGTCATTTGCACAAGGTTATGCACAAGTCTGTATGCAGTCCATCTAGACTCTCTCTCTGGAAAAAGGTGTGGAGGAGGTAGATCTAGAAGGACTTCCATGGCCGCTGACGGTGTGGTACAGCACTGATGGCAAGACAAGCCTGTCACTGTAAGTCAGAGAGCTTCATCTGGGCCGTTTTCTATTTCAGAGATAAGTCTAGATTCAAATGGTTGTTGAGATCTTGCAGATGAAAGTACTGTACGATACTGACGACTCATTAATCGACGTTTGCAATTTCACTGAAAGTGTTTACTATTGATGACTCTTGAATGAATACAAATGAAATCAAATAAAAAAGGATCCCTACATAACTGCCCTCTACACATTGTGTCGGGATCTTCTTGGACTACCCCCGTATTTGTTAGATTTGCGAAAAAGTGGGTTACATTTCGACACGACGAGTACAAAATATCTAACTGTTTCTGTAATATTTTCATCACATTATTACAAAGCAACACAACACGAAGAAATTCAGGCAAAGATGAGGCTTTGCATGAATTGATTGTTTTCCATTGTGTCTCGATGACGTATTGTTCTCTAATTAATAGTAACAGCATCTAATCAGACAATGATAAGCGCAACATTAGTTTATAGTCTGGTTGAAGAACCTTGTCAGTGATCTATTTTGATTTTCTATACATAGCTTGCTTCGTGAAGTTAACTTTTGGAATAGTAATGAATCGACACTCTGGTAGACGTTTTACAAATTAAAATTATAAACGTTTACATTCAAACGAGATGAAGTAGAGTTAGTCAGTCAGTCTATTCAATTATCTTTTCCTGGATCAATGGAGTCACTTTTCATATTGCCTCATCGGTTGAGAAGCAATTTTTCATCGATCAAGGTGGAAAATATATACGCCTCCGATCACGAAATGGAAGACATGGAATATTCACCGATAATACATTGTTTCACTTCCATCGCAAGTCAAAAATTTAACATAAAATAAATCGAACTGATCGCGCAATTTACTGAGGGTTATGAGCTGGAGCATAATCTTTCCTTGGGAACTTTTGAAGGGGAAATCTAGGAAGCTTTATTTCACACAGGAAAATGAGCTTGGAATGTTGTCATTCTGAAAATTAGCTCACAAACAGTTTTACATTTCCTATTCTTCTTAGATTGCAACTATAATTCGTTTTATGTAGAATAACAACTCAATTACGTTCCGTCAAAAACTGCAATATTTCAAGAATCATCTCAAATGATTGATGAGGATTACACAGAGTTTTGTAACATCTGATCCAACAACAATACTCAATCGCACTCCTCACTTTTTTGTTTTAGGATTCGAATAGAGTAATTTGTATGGGTTATATCGTCGAACGGATATCCCGATATTTCGAATGCCACAAAAAGGGAAGTTGCTCGGCAATTAATCATTAAAAACTGAATCGAAATATGCCGAACAGAAAATTGTACACTGAAAAAACGAAAAACATGGCAATACATACATAGATTCTGGCCAAAATATCCTGAAAAAGTGAAGCATAAAGAGGGTATAACGTTTTTGATATTTTCTGGTTTGTTTTGCGGAGTGTCCATATCATTTTTGCAATCATAATGAGCTCGGAGTACTTCTGGTTGTTGAAAAATCAAAGCTCGACAGTGAATAGTATATGAGTAAGAAAAAATAAACTGAAAAATAATTGAAATATCTTGTCAAAAATAGCTCTCGAGTGTATTGTTCCCAGATTTGTCTATATGCAAGGTTGAGCGTCATAAAATTGAACGAAACAATAATTACATTGTAAAAAAGCTGGCGAGAAATGGACTAATCAAAATGTTGACTCATATAACTTCTATGGAAATGATACATTGCTTTACTATATCGAACGTGATCAAATGGTTTAGTTATATTCAATTACGAAAAATAATTTGAAACTTCTTGGTAAAGATAGGTTTTGCCTGTCTACTTCTTCATATTCATGGAACTCAGTTCGAATCAATTCGTAGCTCGAAATTTTCGTGAGACATTATATTTCAACAAATAAAAGCAAGTATCTCTCAAGTATATAATTTAAATCTTTTTATTTCCAGCTGACAAGTCAGAGAGCCATTCATCGGAACCCTTTGAAATATTTTTTTGTTTATTCAGAACGTCGGATGCCACATTCACCCACGTTCCACAGATATTCACAGAAACAAGATTTACGTGTACTTTGTTGGAAGACCTTTTCGGGGAACGTCGATGAAAACATCCGAGATAACGTCTCTGATGGACAAACAAGGTAATATATAGTGTGTTTCGTTCCCACAGTAACATCAATCAACATTGGAGGTCACCTAGTTTCTATGAGATGAGACAATTTTTTTCACCGTCTACACGTGTTTGTTTCTCAATAAGTCCAAATTGGAGAAGTTTGCTTCAAATTTTTTTTATCATGAACCACTTTCAAAATTTTGCTGGTTCTGCTATATTTCCACCATATTCCCAGAACTCGACAAAAAATGTGAAGATTGAATATAACTATGCAAATTTGCATTGCAGTTGCCTTCCAACCACGAATCAACTGTTTTCCAATGAAAAATGAGAATTGATTGGTTAATTGATTGTGCTATGAGAAGACGTCAAAAAAGTACAGTTAGTCAAACAAAAAAGTGATAGTAACCAACTTTACTTTTTTGACATCTACTCACCGCACAACAAACCAATCGATTCTTACTTATTTCATTTAGAAAACTGACTATTCGATGTGGTGAAAATGAAAAAGATACAATATATTTTCTTGTGTTATTTATTCAAATATATTATTATTGACTTCTGCTCTACAATGACAATCACAAAATAGTCATATTTCTAATAGAAAGGATGTACTTGTTGATGAATCGACAGCAAATTATGATTATTTGGCTTCAATTTTGTTGGGCATAACCGCAAATCAATCGAAATCAGATAGATTTTCTTGGATCCCCGTTTACGAATTGTGAATCCCTCATTTTTTGATCTCTCGTGGACCCGGGGTTCCATATGAAGCACATTTTGATCTACAGTTGAGCTAAAACAACTTGAATGAAATTTGGCAGACATTTCAAACAAAGTGATACCAAAGAACCTCAAAATTTTAATTTTTCAAATAAAATAATGTTATTCGGCACAACACTGAGTGCAACTACCAAGATAGATCACGAGTCCGTAGAATGTGCGGTCTTATACATTGCTTGGTTGCTTAATTGACATTGCTATATAAAACAGTTTGAGTTTACTTCAACCCGAGAAAAATATTTTTCATACAAAATTTATAACAATGGCAATCAAATGATTAGATTCTTCTTGATACCGCTTACCCCACAAAATTAATGACGGAAAATTCACCATAGAGCTGTCGTCCCCTACGAACGACAACTCTTAGAAGTCGAAACTTGTGCGAACTGAGGATTCATGACCTTGAATCCTCAGAGACCCCTGCTTTGAGCCATGGCGTTCCGCAAGGATCATATTGGGCCCACTGTTATTCTCTTTGTACATCTCAGATTTTCATTCATTAGTCAAATACTGCCGCATACACTCCTACGAGGACGATACCCAGCTGTACTTATCTTCCGATTAAGTAAAACGTGATGTTACCGCTGCTTGAATTCGGATCTGAATTCCTTGATAATTGAATCTGCAGCACATAATCTGAAGTTGAACGCGAGAAAGCCCAGTGCATTGTTTCTCGGACCGAAGCTCAAACGTGATCCAGCTAGTACCTCAATCGATATTATTTTGGGTGGGTTAGAAATTCCCATAAAAAATTAAACAAAAAAGTCTGGTTAGACGATAAATTGAGGTTCACAAGACATGTTAATCAACTTTGCCAAAGTTCATATAATACACTCAATCGACTTTATCCAAGTAGACAATTCATGAGTTCCGCTCTGAAAATTCGTGTTTGTGAATGACTCACATTATCGAAAATGGCTTATTGTGATCACATTTATCTTATTGTGACTACATTTATGGAACCACTCTTCAGAGTGTTGACAGTAGTCGATAAAAAAACAGAACTCTTGTATAAGACTTTCCTTCGGAATATGCAAATCTGAGCAGGTAAGTACAGAAATAGAGCACACCAACGTATTTATATGACAAACTTATCAAAATAGAGAATTTGAGCGATTATAACACTCGTAACTCGGGGTTATTGGCAAAGTACAAACATAAAACCTTGATTTTTCAGCGATCCTTCACGAACAATGCCTGAAAGTTCTATAATCAACGTCCGCATGATTACAGTACATATACTCTGATGAATTTCAAAAAAAGGTTAATATGATTAACAAATGTCGAACTCTGCATCTACAGAACGGATAATGGCCAGTCAATTACTTTACGAATTTGAAGTACTAATTAATTTTATAAATATCAAACAGCAGACAGTAGATATCTACAATGTACTAGTATCAAACTCATCGTAGATATTATAGCTAAGATAATTGAGAAAATTGTAAATTAATATTGTATTTCCACGGGTAAGTTGAAAAACACCCTCGGGTGACACTTCGCCACTTTACCTTTGTTGAATACCTGTTATTGTTATATCTTTATATGTGTGTTCAACGATGAATAAAAACGATTCAATATTATTATTATTACCAAGTGTAATTCGAAGTGTGATTCGTAACACAAGACTTTAATGTTATATGAACTCCTGCATATCAAGTGAAATTATTCTCATATGGGATATCTGATATAAAATTTGATATGATGTTGCAAAATACATATTTTTCCACAATGTTTGTGAAATGTTCTATAATTATAAATCCGATGAGAACTTTCAGCTGGAACTTAAAAAAATCATTTGGAGATTTTTCTTATCATAAGTGAAAAAATATTAACATTATCATCATATATCCATGAAATTCAAGCGAGTGACAATAATAAGAATTTTCGAAAAATACGTATTTCAATGGAAAGAGTAAATTTGTTAATTGATATATTTTGCAGTAGTAGGTGTGAAATACTGTTAACAACTATTAGCAACAGAATTGTTCAATCGGTGAAAATAATGAAAATGAATCATTTCTGTTGCTGTTTCATCGCTGAACAGGAAAGGAACAAAAAAAATCACAAATCGTCCCAAATAAATGGTATTTCACTAAGAAAGGACAATAATGGGCGGGTTAGCTGTCCTTGTTTATCTTTCACTGCCTGAACCACTGTGCATCGTTAAGAGGGTGGTTTTTTGGTCAAGTGTGAATATGTGTGAGTCACAATAAACATTGCGGGTTGAGGTAGAGGGTCGACTAGCTCCACTCACTTCGGACCCAACCTAACCTAGAAAGGATGATGGACAAAACCTAAATTGAATGATAAGATTCAAATTATTTTATGTTATTTATTATTCTGTAACAAGCCAAATAGCTCACACTTGGATTCAAGAAACTACCGGAAGGACACGGTTTCAAAATTCTACAAAGGGGTATTTCGAATTACAAAACTGAAAGTTAACACCTGAGAAACCAAGAAGCATTATTGCAAATACAACTTGCTATGATTGCTAATACTGAAGGTTGAATAATATGGAGAAGGAGCCCCTGTCGAAAAATTGGCGGATATTTAGATTATCATGATTGTTTTATCACTGAGAAATATTGAATATTTTGTGTAAAATGTTTTCAATTATTTGTAAAATGATAAAAAAAATAATGAATTTACGTGGTCCTCACTTTTCAAACACAATAAAGGTGATGATACTTTTGAATAATTTGGCGAAGGATCACTTGTCAAAAAATGGTCAAATATTACCATTCTTATATTCATTCTTACATTATATTTATGACCATTTTTGGTACAGATATGTAGACGATATTCTTGCCTGTTTCAGAGGTACTACACGACAGCTGAACCGATTTATGACATTCATGAACAATCTCAACAGTTCACAGTCGAAACAGAGATAGAGAAAGTGATAAATTTCTTAGACCTGGCCATTACACACAATCAGAATAAATTTGAATTCAATGTTTTCAGAAAACCTGGCTATACAGACATCACCATCCCAAGCGATTCTTTTTATCCAGACAGTCATAAATAAGCAGCCTACAATTCAATGCTGCACAGAGCATTCTCACTGCTTTTGTCTGCAGACAATCTAGCTAGGGAAATTGATACAATTACACAGATAGGTCATAATAATGGTTTCAACGCAGATACTATCCAGAAGTTAGTCAGG
>WOGN01007517.1:0-11791 GCA_015342105.1 Leptinotarsa texana | reverse complement strand
CCATCAAGATCCAAATCATCAGCGAGATCTTTATCAATTGAAGATATGGTACTAGCATCATCCAAAAGAGCATATGTATCAATTTCTTTTTTGTCATTCGAAATAGAGACTGGTAAAATTTTCAGTAACACTCGTCTATTTGATGAAATATGATAATTGGTTTCAATATCAGTTACTTGCGAAGTAGAATTTGTTTTTCTATTCTCTACGTCCATCTACTATATATATCTTTTTTCTACTACAATTTTTCAAACCATGAAAAGGTGTCAGACAAGAAAAACAAATCCTATTCTTTATCGCAAATGACCATCTTTCATCAACGGAAAACGACTTGAAAACATGACATGAAAATAAACCGTGAAATTTATCTTTACAGAAAATGCATTTTTTGCTAACAAATTTTGTAGCTAAAGTGATATCTTTATTTCTGTAATTTTCTTTATTAGCCTTGAATTCTGAAATTTGTGGAATTTGAAGTTGACAAGCTGCATTAGGTTCAGATCCTAACCATGAACAAAATTCAATAAGTTTATTTTTTACTGTCTTCTTATTAATATATTCTACCCATTTCAATTTGTAAGAAGTCGGTAATTTATTCAGAAGTTCTTGTATTAGCAAAGGATTACATAAGTGTTCATTCTCTTTCAATGACTGGACAGTATATACAAAATTTTCAACTTTATCTGAAAATGCTGTCAAAATATCTAATTTGTATTCCTTAATTACTGAAAATTTCCTCAAACGATCGAGTAACTAAGTAATAATATGTTCAGATCGACCAAATCTTTTTTTCAATAATTCTATTACTTTATCAACATTTTGCGGAAGTATTAATAATGCTTCTGTTATTTTTTTGGCAAGACCTTCAAGACATTTCTGTAACCTGCTTTGATTATCCTCTTTTGAATAACCACACAAAGCAGTTGAATTTTCAAACTGGTGAATGAAATTGGGCCACTGTATAGGATCCCCATTAAAAATTGGCAAGTCTTTCATTTTTTTCTCATCATTGTCAATTGATTGACTTGACATTTCACGGTAATTGAAGTTTTTCTTAACATCATTTTGACAGTTGTTTGCATTTTTAGGAGTAGGATATATTTCTGCGTGTGACAATATAGAAAATGGTTCACATACCTGAGAAGGCGTGCAATTTTTTGTGTAATTATTACCATTCCAAGTGATCTCGTTTACCCATTTTTGAACATTCGAACCATTGTTAATCACTGACCCTGATCCACATAATGGAGACTCATCTTCCACTGATGCATCCGAAGAAGATTCATATTCTATTTGTGACAACTTGAAGGCTAATTGTAAGTCGAGAATCTCTTGTTCTTTCTTCAATAATTTCTGCTCCAATTCTTTCTTGATTTCTGCCTAAATCATCAATTCTTTTTTGACTTTTTCTGAACGGGCGCTACTAGTTTTGGATTTGATCGATTTCCTTTTTTGAATGGAACCCTGCCGTGACATTTTTTTCTTGCTGTCTGCATATGAGTACTTACAAGTGGAGTTTTTTTTATCAATGTCATTACTCTGCTTCGAATTTAAGCCACGAGAAGAAATGTTGTCTGGTTCCCTTTCACCACTGATAGGAATCGCTTCCTTTTTCCGTTTTTCCGCTAATCTCTCGCTTCTTCGATTTTTTGACATGTCTCAATGGGTTGATTCGGTAAAGGCATAGAAGGACCAATTGATGTTGTGTTTCACCTGAAATATCTAAGTTAAATCCCGTCTCTAAGAACCAATAAATGTTGTGCTTTAGCTGAAATATCTAAGTTAAATCCGGTCTCGAAGAACGAAATATTGAAATTCAATGTCAGTCAAAAAAGTTTTTTTTTGTTTTCCTTGTTTTAGTTACAACAACTGAACATCAAACTAAATATAACTATATACAGGGTAAATGAGAGAGTAAAAAAATAGTAATGAATAAAAATACTGAACAGGTGTTGCCAATATTTTTCAGCCCATTTAGCCCAAGGGTTTTGACTGAAGAATTCATTACTGGTCAATTCGAAATATCTTTGGGAGCCATTTCAGAATTTGCTGAGAGAACGTATTTTTTCCATTTGCTTTCGTTTCAATTCCATCTAGTGGTTTGTTATTACCTCCATTTTTTTTCATGAAGTTGATTTTCAAGAAACATGTAGATTTCATAGGGTTTTATTAGAATCAAGAAGAGTACCATAGAACAAAGCCGCATTTCCTCTTTGGATGGCTAATTTTTTCAAATTAGTTGTTTGGTGGAAAAACTTACTTTCAAGAAGAGAAGCAAGAGAAAATAGCTACAGTAGTGAGATGTGTAGATCATGAGTGATTCAGGTACGAGCCATAAGAAGCAAACAAGAACTTTCTCATAAACTTTCAACTACACGAAAAAAAAGAGTTCTTTCCGGATAACTGCTTTCCGGAGAACGTTGAATCACACGAAAATCCATTTTCCTTTTCAGTTTGTTCTCCAATGTACACAACATAATTTAGGGTATTTCATTAGGCGTTTACTATCTTCAAATTTGAATAAAACGAAGTTTATATGAGATATCATCAAAATTATTCATTCATTCAAAAGGCCTATTGATGTCATTATTTGTGGAATTGGTTACAACTTTCCAGGAACCACTGTCAAAAAGTCATGCGGCATTCAAAATCTCCTCGTTCGAGTTGATGAACTCTTCTGGTCCTATATGGCTTGAATTTGTGTTTTTTCCAACTCCTAACGTTAGTTCTTAATAGGTCTGTTGACATTTCCAAATTTCGTGTCGACATTTTGGGAGTATCTCCAACGGCTCCCAAAACGACTATTTCTTCCAACTCCTCATCCCCCTTTGATCTCATAATTTTGGCCTTTCCTTCTCAAATTGACCACCATCAGGTTGTGTCTTGCGAATTTTTTTCTGAAAGGTTATCTTTTCTCTGGATAACATTATCTCCTCGATTCAACAAGGTTTTCGATTCAATATGTCCACTATAACTGCTGTGATAGCTTTTTACTCAAAAATCTTGGAATACATCAAGGCTGGTGGTTGCCCTGCTGGAATATTTTGTGATCTCAGCAGGGCATTCAACTGCTTTGGCCACACGAATTATATTCATAGGTAATAAGAGAAAATGCCTTCTCACCAGAAACAGGAGTCAATTTTTTCCGGTGAACCATACATCTGAAAATAGTAATTATGAATGTATTTCAAATACTCAAGTTTTGACTAATGGAGTACCCCAAGGATCAGTGTTGGACCGCTATTATTTATATTATATTGTAATGATGTTAGAGCGGCGATTGCTGAAAATACGTGCATTATGTATGCGGATGACATCTCTGATTTTGGATAGAGACGACACAATTTTGGAAGAAAATTGTAACACGGTGTCGAATCATTTGGTTTCATAGTGTGCCGCCAAGTCTCTTCATTTCAACTCTCGAAAAACTTTATTAGTACGGTTTCATCATACTTGAAATGATATGTTATATAAAAAAATATTTTATAATATGGGGATGTATTATTTTGTAACAACGAGCAGTACTTACTACAATTCACAACAAGAAAAATAAAACAAGAAGTAACAGAAAAACTAATCGCTGAACTGATATATTCTCAACATGTCTACGGATTAAAGATGTAAATTTTGTGATAAAATATTCCAATCAATATCTTGCAAGCAATTTATGTCGTTTGCCAAACGGAGCTTGATTAAGAGGGGGGATGTGGATGTAACAGTCACGAAGGGAGTCTTGAACTTAAAGATAGTACGCGTAGATCTGGGAGGTATATTAATTGGTAAAAGTGACAATAATTCTGCGGAATTTATATTATTATTGATAATTTTATATAAAAAAATTAGTGCAGATTCAGTGCTCCTTTAGTCTAAGGAGGGTATATCAAATTGAGTTCTCAATTGTGATGTTCTAATGCTGTTGTAATCGGGTTCACTAGGATATTTTTTATAATATAGGTACCTTGGAAATTTGTTCTGTATTTTTTCCAGTTCCTATAAAGTTGTTTGGTATTCTCCATTCCAAGTTACAGAGCCGTATTAGAATTTAGATCTCACTAGTCTCCAATAGAGTACTTTCATGGAATATATGTTACTAAAAAGCGAAGTCTGTCTTGAAATGAATCCTTAAGCTCGATTTGCGGTATTTCATATATGTTCCATATGTTTCTTAAATGATAATTCACAATCATAGGTTCTTGCTAAGTCTTTGCATTCATTCATTCTTTTTAGCGATTCGTTGTTCATGCGGTAGTCAAAAGAAATGGGATCCTTTTGGCGGGTAATTTTTCAAGTTAAAATCTAACTTACATCGAGCACTGCAAACCAATAAACTATTCAAATCTTTCCGTAGGGCGGAGCGATATGTGACTGATCTCATCTGTTTGAAAATTTTCAGATCATCAGCAAAAAGCAGACATTTTTGAGTGCTCGTTATAATCTGGCAAGACATTGATGAATAACAAAAACAACAAGGGCCCAAAATTTGAACCTTGAGGTCCCCTGAAGAAACCTAGAATTTGCCTGAGGTATTTTCATGCCTAACCACAAAATATCGATCCTGAAGTTAGCTCCTGAAAAGATTCATGATACTGTCGGAAAGTCCAATTCGATATAACTTTAGCAGCAAAACACCATGATCCACACTGTCGAACGCCTTACTGAAATCCATGAATATTGTTTCCAGTTGAACCCTATTTTCTGAGAAGTTATTTGCTTCATTGGTATATAATAGCATATTTGTGTTTACAGATCTGTTGAACATAAACCCTTGCTGTGGCTCAAGTGAGGCATCTTCTACATAGACGTACAATCTAGTATGGATTATCTGTTCAAATAGTTTAGAAGGAGCACACATAATAGATATCGGTCTGTAATTTTTTTATATCACGTTTGTTTCCTGTTTTATGAACTGGTGTGCAAATTGAAATTTTCCATTGCATCAAAAATTTAGCATTGTTGATTATGATATTAAATATGTGGAGTAGTGGGTAACGTAATTACTCCATATGCAGAAATATACAGGGTATCTCACTGGAAAAAATAGTTTTCCTTCAATAGCTATTGATATCTCATTTTCCTAGTTTCACAAAAACATTGTGAAACTAGGAAACGATAATTAATATTGATATGTGATTTTAACCATTAAATTTGTTATGAAATTTGACTCTCAGACACCACCAATTTTGCCCAATTTGTACTGCATTCATACTTTACTGATTTCTAAATATTCAATTTCTATTGATAAATATGGGCGTATATTTAAAACGCGGATACTAATTCTATTCGACTGAAAACAGTCGAACCTTGTAGGTGAACATCTCCCTCATAAATCATCCCGAAAATAGCCCATTTCATATTATAATCTGTTAAAAGAAAGCTTTGTTAATTTGAGTGTTCTGATGACAAATCTCCGCCATCATAACAACACCCTCATAATTAATTACTGTATGAAAGAAACATTAAAGTGTCCTCGTGAGCCGGCTGGTTTGATTCAGAGAAAGCGCGAAAGAAAATCCCGAAAGACGGTCTGAAGAATTATAACATTTCTTTGATGTGTGAGCTACAGACGCGTATTCCTAAATATAAACCCATAATTTCTTCACGCTACCGCGAGTCTATTAAAATACCCTGTCACAGATGAAAGGGGTCTTATATCAGGCTAATTTCGTCCCAATTCATTCGTTGCTCTGAGGTCCTGCTGCATTAATGTGTCAATAGACTTCCGACCAACATGAAATGAATACTAAATTGAAAAAAATTCTGAAGTCTTATTTCATAACGTCAAAATGTTTTCATTTCTGATATCCAACAAAAAATCATTTCATGAAATATTTTTTTTAAATAAGCTTAGAACAATAACGAACGAAAAATATTGTGAAAAAAGCGACGGGCGCTTGATATTCAAAAAATATGGTACAAAGCACCCACGCTTTCTTCAGAATAATACTGGTATTTTTCATTCGGTATTGTTTTGAGTTTATTTTAAAAAAATATTTTCAACTTTGGTTTTCTAAACTATATTTATTTTTCATTTCTTAGTTTCGTATACTATGAAAGCGTGTTTTTTAGTATTTTCAAATCATATTCATTTTATGTAAACGTTGGGATCAAACAGCCGTATATTGTTTAGAAAAATTACCATAGATATTTCCGGACAGCGCCATCTGCCCGCGAATAGATCAAGCAATAATGTCTATATATCAAGGAGGTTACGTACAGCGCCATCTGTCCGCAAGTAATAATGTCGGTAATTCATACATACATACACCTATATACATACATACCTACATACATACATACATACAAACAAGTGAAGATAATATAAGGCTTGTAATAATAAATATAGTTTAAAAAACTTAAAAAACACGCTTTTAAAGAACATCGAACTAAGAAAATAAAAATAATGTTGTTTAAATAAGCTTAAAACAATAACGATCGAAAAGTACTAGTAATATTATGAAAGAAGCCTGGGCGCTAGATTAACAGAAAATATGGCACAAAGCGCCCACGCTTTTGTCACAATAATACTAGTATTTTTCGATCGCTATTGTTTTAAGCTTATTTGACAAAATATTTTTAACTTTTAATTCGATGTTCTTTAAAAGCGTATTTTTTAGTTTTTTCAGCCATATTTATTATTTTGATATTTTTTGAACAACCTATAAAGTAGGTTACATTCAGCGCCATCTGCCCGAGTAGAGTAAGAAATATCAAGTAGGTTACATACAGCGCCATCTACCCGCGAATAGATCAAGAAATATCGAATAGGTTGCGTACAGCGCCATCTGCTCGCGAATAGATCAAGCACTAATGCCGATAATTCTGTCAATACAGATCTCAAGCTTGAGAGTTACAAACAAACATGCATACAAACAATCATACATACATACATACATACATACATACATACATACAGATGAAACTAATATAAAGCGTGTAAAAAAATATTGTAAAAGTAACCGATACTTGATGAAAATATGTCAAAACGTATGCTAAAAACACATTTTTATGTGAGATTTCCACTTGAAAATTAATAATGATAATAATATTTGTCAGGGAGTTTTCAACTCCTGGCGAGACGCATATCGTCCGAAAAGAGAAGAATAAACGGATAGTATATCGAGATTTTCTCTTCAAACTCCATAGACTCTATCCAGACCGCTCTGTCACGATGGTTGTTCTGATTATTGAAGTCCCTGGTGGAATGATGCCCTCTCTACTCTCGAATCTTAGAATCGTACCGGTTTACCGCACTAAGGCAGAAATCTTAGCCGGGTGAATACAGAGTTTCTGTTTCTCCATACCGCTATATTCACAGAGGCTAAATTTTGTGTGTAGGATTATTTTTTATCGTAGATGTGCAAAAAATTAAATGAATTTTCAAGTAGGTATTCCAACTGGGGTGCCCTCCGTGGGAATAAAAGGGGAGCGTTAACATATGAAAAATACTATATATCAGTGTTTCGTCATACGGCTGTATTTTAGGAGACTGAAATTTAGTATAGAGGCTCGTTTTATATTTTATATATGCAATAATATTGGGTTCTTGAATATTCCAACTGGGGGTCCAGCCGTGGAGGAAAAGGAGTGTTCATAACATAAACTCACCTTTTCATCACAGTTTCATCATACCTGTCATTTTTCGGAGGTTAAAATTTTGTATGTAGGTTTGATTCATGTTATGAATGTGCAATAAGAAAGGATTTTCATATATTCCAAATGGGGCGCAAGCCGCAGGGAAACAGTCGCGTTCATAAAATAAAGTTACTTTTCCATTACTGTTTCTCCATGCCCTTGAATTTTTGGTTGGTGAATTTATATTCAGTATCAGCATTGCACCCGTGTGGAGCCGAAGTGTTTTTCAAATTTCAGAAACAGTCTGAGTCTGAATCCTTTTTTATTCATCTCCTGTTCACTAAAACTACACTCAAAAGTATCGGTATTTCAGGAATATATTTTCACCAAATCATCCGACAACCACACTGTATAGAGGATTTTTCTGTAAAACCCTGTATACCCAGCTATATTTGGTGACACAAAGTCCTAGATAAAGCCTATTACGGTCGATCAATTCACGAAAACCCTGAGCGGGAGTCCTGATTCATATTCTTTGAAACAACGGACGCTGATACTGTAGTTAATTTGAAAGTTTATATTGTTTTGAGCACAATACCCGGGCCGGCAAATTTGCAAAATTCCCATCAAATCGTGCAGCGGAGCGATAAATGAAAAGCCAATTTAATTAAACAAAACATGTAATTACCATGAATATACCAGAATCGTTGACTCATGTTGTGCTTTCCCAGCTTTTTTAGAATCATTTTGCCCTTTGTTGTTGAGTTTACCTCCCATAAACAAATATATAATTCTAGAGAGCAAATAATGAATTATCCCATTATTGTTTGTTTCTATTTTCCAGCTGAATATGTGTTTAATTATCATATCTGGAAATGAAATTAGCCTAATATGTAGAACGAACATAGAGATGTAACTTACACTGCTACTTGCATCAACATGGAACAAAACCATCAAAAATGATGGAAGATTTGAGAAAAATGAGAGATCGAACAAGAAGACAAAACAGAAAATGTGCAGAAAGCAAAAGGAAAACAAATGTTGAAACAAGAAGAACACGAATTCAACTAAAATCAAAAGAACAATAGATCAGGCAAAAACTAATGAGAGAAGTTAATAAAACTGAAGACTGGGTAGGAAGCTACAAGGATAGAATATATTTTGCCAAAATTTTTAAGAATGAGTAAAAAAAAAACAAGAACTGTTCATCACAAAATGACTTTAAGGAAAACTAAAAACTAAGAAAAGAATTGCCGAAGCACGAATACATCAACATGACAGAAAACATCACACCAACCAAATGAACCAAAAATTGGACAAGATCGCAAGTTCAGTAAGATTTCTCAATGAATTGGAAAAGGAGTATGAGTTTTTACAAAAAAATGGGAAAAATAGGCAAAACATAGGAAAATGAGTGAAACCAACATAAACAGAAAAAAAACTGAAACTGTGAACAAGTAATCACAGATTAGGAATCACACGTTAAAAGGTAAGGCCTCGTTTATCCTAGCTCACACAAGTTTCAACTTCTGAGGGTTGTCGTTCGTAGAGGTGCGACAGCTGGTTAACGGAAAAACAGATTTTGAACAGATTCAAACAGAAAAAAATCAAATGAAAGCGTTTCAAGCCATATTCGATGGTCTATCAGACGAGTCTAGAGAATAAAAAAAAGATGAGAGTATTGAATTTTGGTTACCTACATCGATAACCTGATCTACTTCATTGTTGCCGCATCTACATGTAACAGATGTCAACTTGGAAATTTCAAATGGAACATCCAATATATTATATAATTTTTGAATTTTGCATCAAAATCCGAATTACTTTTGAGAACCATGTTCTATACCTATCTCTCGCCGTTTTGAAAATATTAATTATTTTGTACTATTTTTTTGGGAAAACATGATATCGCAGGAATTAACTGATACACCAAACTCAAATTCTGGCAGCATTGACATAAGGTATGATGGTTGTTATTTCAGAACGAAACTCAAATCTTATTTCATACAGTGTGTCTGGAAAATAGGTTTCAATTTGTATCTTTGATAAAAGACTATAACTTTAATTTTTCAAGTAGAACACCCTGTATGTTATTCTATTTTCAAATTCAGTCGACCAATGTGAACAACTTTGATCAATTATGTCCTATACCTATCTCTAACCGTTTATGAGATGTGAACTATTTAAAAAAAAATGCTTCTATGCAAGCATAAAATTTCCAATAAATGTGCATAATACACACATACATACATTATTGAATACAAAATTTCAGCTTTTCAGAAATGACATGCGGTGAATCTTTTTCTATTCCTGATCATCTATTACTGGAGTTGTTTCCCAACGGCAAACCGTTATTTTAACACCTCGACACGTGTTTCGATCACCAAGTGATCATCTTCAAGAGAAGATCTATTGTCAGTTCGGAAGTCCCTGTTGGAAGACCGTATAGAAATAATAATCCCATTTTCATTCCCTCATCTTTCTGTACTCCAAGATTTTGAATCTGTTACAATATCAACAGCCAGGGAATATCTAAAATCAATTATTCACTCTGTTATCTGAGTGAGGCAAAGTTGTACTTGAGAGATGTTTTCTAGCCCTGTATGAGGCACTTTCTGTAATTCAGGGGACTCGTAACAACTAACAGAAATTACTACATCGATTTATGCCCTACCTGCCAGCGTTAATGCTTTCAATACACCGCCTCGTACCTGGTCCTGTAAACTGCTTTTCTTCAGATTGTTAAGTTTGAATGTCCTCATAAAACTCCAGGAAAGTTTGGATGCCGGCTCGATGTTCTATTTAGAGTTGTATTAATTTGAATTTACGATCATGGTGCCGATCCCATTAAGCATGTGATAGCGATGCGCGGTCCGATGTGGAATTGATACCGAGTTGATTTATGGGGGCTACTGGAACGCTGGTGATACTGTCTTGTTACCAGCTATATGGTGGATTCGCGAAATCTGATTGGAAACATACGGGAAAGCTATACAGTGTGTCAATTTTAAAATTTACAATGGGCTATATCTCACGAACGAAAGCTGATATCGAAAAATGCTTGAAACGGTTTCTAGGATAGTAAGGAGGAACTGAAATAACATAAAAGATGGGGTTGATGAGGGTGAGCATCAACCCCCTAGGCTCCAACCACCAAAACACAAAAAGTTTGAATTGCAAACCCCTTCTCATGATACATCATTGAAATGGTTTAAAAATGCTATCCAATGGTATAAATAATAATTGTACAGGGTGAAGCAACAACTGTGAAACTTTGGTTTGAACGGAATATTTAATGAAGTTTTTGTTGAACTGCATATTTATTAAAAATATAGGTTCCGTTGTTTTGTAAGCAATATTGTAGCCTATTTTCAAATTCTGTACGAACTTTGACAAATTTTGGTTCTAGTAATGGCGCGAAATGCTTGTGTAATTCTTTCTCGCAATTCACCAAGTGACTCAGATTGAGTCTTATAAACAACTGACTTGAGGTGATCCCACAGAAAAAAGTCAGGTGGAGCCAAGGTGACCTCGGTGGCCACTCAATGGGACCTCTCCTTGTTCGGATAATCAGTATCCAACCAGTGCTTAACTAGAGCTGCGTGGTGAAGAGGTGCTACATCTTGTTGGAAGTGCAGCAAATCTTCGTCTACAGCTAGGTTTCCTTGGTCGTCCCTTTGATTCTTCAATTCATGCATAACTGAAGGTTCAATGGTGTTTTCCAGCATATCGAGGTAAATGTCGCCACTTAAATTGCCTGGTATGAACAAGGGACCAATTATGGCATCGCCTAATATTCCTGTCCAAACATTCAGTTTTTCAGGATATCGAGTGTGACCTTCTCTGAATCGATGCGGGTTTAGCATCACTCCAGTAGCGTGAGTTTTGTTTATTTACATTAACATTCAGCATAAAAGTACATTCATCACTGAAACAAATATTTTTATCATTCTCAGTTCAACCTGAATCATCATGAGTCATGAGTTCATAAAACTCAATTCGTCGGTCTGGAACATCATCGCTTAGTTTTTGAAGAATTTGTGTTTTGTACAGGTGAAACTTCTAATTTCAACACCTTTCTAACCAACTCATGTGAAAGTCCTGTCACTGCAGATATTTCACGTGTTGATGCAGTAGGCTCCATTGCAAAATTTCCAAGGACCCCAATTTGGGTTGCTCCATTCAGTAATCTTGGGGCATTCCTTTTTTATGTTGCACT